>PVHX01012191.1:0-60595 GCA_004024805.1 Geosciurus inauris | reverse complement strand
AAAAAAAAAAGATGCTCTGTGCAGAGGTGCTTATCTCTACACAGAAAATTACAAGACATTGAAGAAGATCTTAGAAGATGGAAAGACCTCCCATGTTCCTGGATAGGCAGAATCAATATTATTAAAATTGTCATACTACCCAAAGCACTATACAGATTCAATGCAATCCCAATTAAAATCCCAAAGGCCTTTCTTATAGAAATAGAAAAGGCAAATGAAATTCATTTGGAAAAATAAGAGACCCAGAATAGCCAAAGCTATCCTGAGCAAGAAGAGTGAAGCAGGAGGCATCACAATACCAGACCTTAAACTTTACTACAAAGCAATAGTAACAAAAATGGAATGGTACTGGCACCAAAACAGACATGTAGACCAATGGTACAGAATAGAAGACACAGAGAGTAATGCACATAAATACAGCTATCTCATACTAGACAAAGGTGCCAAAAACATACATTGGAGAAAAGATAGCCTCTTCAACAAATGGTGCTGGAAAACTGGAAATCCATATGCAGTAAAATGAAACTAAGCCCCTATCTCTCACCACGCACAAAACTCAACTCAAAGTGGATCAAAGACCTAGGAATTAGACCAGAGACCCTGCGTCTAATTGAGGAGAAAGTAAGTCCAAATCTTCATCAAGTTGGATTAGGCCCCAAATTCCTTAACAAGACTCCTATAGCACAAGAAATAAAAGCAAGAATCAATAAATGGGATGGACTTAAACTAAAAAGCTTCTTCTCAGCAAAAGAAACTATCAATGAGGTGAACAGAGAGCCTACATTCTGGGAGCAAATTTTTGCCACATGCACATTAGAGCACTGATCTCCAGGACATATAAAGAACTCAAAAAACTTAACACCAAAAAACCAAACAACCCAATCAATAAATGGGCTAAGGAGCTGAATAGAAACCTCTCAGAAGAAGATACACAATCAATAAACATATATATGAAGAAATGTTCAACATCTCTAGCCATTAGAGAAATGCAAATCAAAACTACTCTCAGATTTCATCTCACCCCAGTCAGAATGGCAGCTATCCAAAATACCAGCAACAATAAGTGCTGGCAAGGATGTGGTGAAAAAGGTACACTCAAACATTGCTGGTGGGATTGCAAACTGGTGAAACCAATCTGGAAAGCAGTATGGAGATTTCTTAAAAAACTTGGAATAGAACCACCATTTGACCCAGCTATCCCACTTCTTGGCCTATACCCTAAAGACTTAAAAATAGCACACTACAGTAAAGCAGCCACTTCAATGTTTATAGCAGCACAATTCACAATTGCAAAACTGTGGAAGCAACCCAGATGTCCTTCAATAGATGAATGGATAAAGAAACTGTGGTACATATACACAATGGAATATTATTCAGCAATAAAAGAGAATAAAATTATGGCATTTTCAGGCAAATGGATGGAATTGGAAAACATTATGCTAAGTGAAGTAAGCCAATCCCAAAAAACCAAATGTCGAATGTTCTCTCTGATTAGTGGATGCTGATACATAAAGGGGGTGGGTATGGGGAACTTAGGAGAAATGGAGGAACTCTGGATGCGGCAGGGAGGAGGTGGGGGGAGGGAAAGGGGAATGGGTATAGTAAAGATGGTTGATTGAGATCATCATCACTACCCGTGGTGCATGTATGAAGACACAAATGGTGTGACTCTATCTGGTTTGCAACCAGAGAAATGGAAAAATTGAGCTCTATATATGTACTATGACTTGAAATGCATTTAAATAAATTAATTAAATAAAAAAAGAAAGTTGCAGAGGCTCAGTGACACATCCTCAACACACTTGCAGTAGGGATGGATGCTTCAAACACAGGAGACCAGGTATGAGACAGGATGACACCTCCAAGACAGGTGTCATCCAATGAGCAAGAGGAGGCAGTGATCCCTGTTCTCGTGGTAGTCAGCCAGGGACAACCTGGGGAGCAGAGCTTCAAAGATATCCTACAGCTTTTGGATGGCCATCATTTCACAAGGCTCCCACTCAACATCATTTCAGTTAAAAAGACACACTCACAGTGGGCCTCTTGTGTTTTCCAGGGTAAAGGGGAACATCACTAACTCAGAAGTGAGGGAGCCAAAAGCACATGAGCTTCAGACTCCCACTGTCAAGATACAAATCCCTACTCTAGAGCATAATGCCCATGATTTGAAGCAAGTTACCTGATCATTCCATATTTTAGTTTGCTTCTTTACAAAGTAATAATGATAATAGTTCCTGTTCTGTAAGTTTATTGCAAAGGTTACATATGATGACATAGTTAGAAGACAGTTTAGCTATAGCTTCAATTCAAAAATGTTTGACCATTACTATTATTAATCTTACCAATGAGATTTATTATATAAGATACATTCTATAATCAAGTAAGAAGGAGCTTGAGTGCATTATTCTCTGCTTATTTTCAATCAAAGGAAAGCTTCAAGGAAATTTATTATAAAAATATTTTAAATCTCTGCCCTTTGCCCCATCTATTGGGCTCTGAGGAAATATGGATTATTCCTTATCAAGGTTTTTAGAATGTATTTGGCTGTATTATTGAATGTGACTAATGTAAGATAAAAATTGTATTGATTAATAACACCTTTAGAGAACCTTATCAAGTTGGGAATCAGCCTTTCATCTCAAGATTTTCAAGAATTTGGAGCCAAAGAAATTCTTTAAAAGTGGGGAAATCAATTGATAACTGCCCCCTGCATTCTACTCACTTTTAAAAAAAATGTTTTTGGAAAGGCATCACAGGCAGAATTGAAATCTTCAAAGCAAGTCATCAATATTTAAGGCTAAGGTATGGATTCTAATGTAATATGTTCCTAAGCAGCCTTTATGCTATCATGAAACTCTTCTGATTTAGAACTCTGCCTTAGCATTGTCTCATTAACATTTTTTTTAATCATCTTGACATAGTTATCCAAAAGCCTCTTGTCTAAGGGCTGGACATTGAGACTGTCTCTCATGAATTTCACCTGCAGTCACAATATCTAGAATCTCATGGGTTCACTCATCATAAGTAATTGGTTGTCTGAGCCCAAAAGACATATACTCTGACTTTCAAGGTAATCAAAACAATAATTTATCAAGCTACTTTCTATAAAACCTTCAATGTTGAAAGGAAACAAACCACTTTCAATAGCTTCCCATTACTCTTACAATAGAAGCTGACTTTATAATATGGCCTGCATGTCCCTATAGATTCCACCTAGATATCAATTTCATTGTGGTGGAGCTCTGCCTTCACACCAGCCAGATAAACTCTGTTTTGTTTAGATGCAGTACCAAGAGCATTTGCATATGGAGCATTTGCACAATGGCTCCTTGCTCCAAACCTCTCCCGCTTCCATGCCAACTCAGGGGACTCAGACACCCCTTTGATCTAGCACAGGTCTGGTTTGGACCTTTTGTCATATGAATTCTACATGAACTTGTGGGACTGAATTATGTCCCATTTAACAATGGTGATTCATTCTGAGAAAGACATCATTAGGCATTTTGTTGTTATGAAAACATGGTAGAGTGTACTAGCAAACTAAGATGGATATGATGTCACTTGGTGACATAACCTTATGGGCTTACCATTGTATATGGGCATATGTAGTCTGTGCTTGTCCAAAGGATTATACAGCCCAGCTTTGTACATTTTTATCCTTGTAAATGATTAATACTTACCCTCTGGGGTACAAATCCTAGGAGCACAGAGATTTAGTATTTTACTCATCACGGCACCCATAATGCTTAGTCCATGATCATCCTGTGTATCTTTAAAAGTCAAATGAATTTATATTATACATTTCATCAATTTCCTTTACTTCACATAAAAATCAAAGTTACCATAAGCCACGGCTTTCATGGAATATTGCCAGTGCAGATCCTTAACATTTGCAGTCCAAAGGCAATTTGCAAAAATTTCTAGTACTGGAATTTCTTTCTCAGCTTTACCACTCCAATTTTTATTTAGCACTTACCACTATTTAACATAGATTCTATTAATTTGTTTGTATAATTTATCATTTGTAGCTGATATCAGAATGTTAGCTCTACAAGGGAAAAAGGATTGGTTCTTTTGTTCAAAACTAGGTTCTCTGTGCCTAGAACAAAACTTAGAACATATTCAGAATTCAGTTAATACCTGTTACCAAATACTTTGCTCAACTTGGCACAATACTAGATCCATCAATACCTTCTCAAGTAAGTCATACATGTTGTAAGAGAAAGAAAAAGATTTTTCTGATGCAATGGATTTTCCAGACCAGAAGCAGCCACTGGCCTACCTGTGGTTATTGAGTACTGAAATGTGACTAATCGAAGTTGAGATGAACTGTATGTTTAAAATACACACTGGATGTCAAAGAATCAGTATGAAAATAAATGCAAAATAAAATGCAAAAATTGGACAACCCAGGCAGGCCCAGGATAGTTTTGCAGACCCCAGTGGAGACCAGGTAGGCCCAGAACAGCCCCACTGATCTCCACAGAGAGTAGGCAGGCCCAGGATAAGTCCGGCACCCCCCAAGGAGCCCAGGCCCAGGACCACCCCACCAACCAGTGAGGAGCCCAGGCCCAGGCATAGGACTGCCCACCAGGCTGAGAACCATGCCCACACACCATGGTGCTGTATCTCCAAACAGGCTGCCCAAAGCCATTGTTGGGCTTGCCTCTTCAGTCTTATCTCTAAAAGTGGTCATCACCATCTTGGGACACCTTCAACACCATCTCAAGTTACCCCCACTGCCACCACCACCATCTTTAGTTGCAGCAGCTTCTATCTTGGGACACCATCAAGTGGCTGAAAGCCCAACACCAAGGTACTTACAGGCTTGACACTATCCACCACCAACCACAAACATGGCCATTTCCACCTAGGGACAACAGCCAGGACATGGAAGACCATCACCAAGGCCACACCAGAAAGGCTCAACCCACACCACACAGCCTGCTGCCCGAGAGAGGCCCGACCCACACCCTGCACCTCACCAGTGGAGAGGAGCCTCACACTGCGGTTCCCTATTTACCAACGTGTGGTTCTACCCAAATAGCCTTCATTTTGTGATATTTCAGTCACTTCCATAGCCTTCCCCACATGATAATCTCCACAGTGGGACATCAGACAGGGCAAGGAGGCAGCTATTCTTTGCAATACCACATACCACACTGCGGCATCACCAAATAGGCCACCCAATGCCATTATACAGCCCATCCTTCTAGCCCCATCTCTGAAAGCAGTTCTCTCCATCTTGGGACACCTCTACTGCCATCTTGGGTTACCTCTGTTGCCACCTCTACCATCTTTAGCTGGGACAGCTTCCACCTTGGAACTCCAACATCAGGGTACCTACAGGCTTGACCCTACTGCAGCCACCAACTACGTACATGGCCACTTCCATCTAGGGACAAAAACCAGTCCTGGAAAACTGTCACCAAGGTCCTGGTGGGCCGGTTGTTCCAGAGGCATCTCTCCTTGGTGTACTAACAGACACCATCCTGTTACAGAGACAACAAGGAGTCTTGCTTGCATGGGGTAATCTCTCTTTCTTTTTTCTTCTACTAACAGCCAACTTCTTTTGATTACCCTTTCACTAGCCCTATAATCTAATACCACTATATTCCCACATCCTATCTCATAAACCCTTTCACTAGTCCTAGAATCTAATACCACTATATTCCCATATCCTATCTCATAAACATCACAACCCCCCCCCAGGGTCCAACATTAAAAATGATAAACACTTATGCAAACCTATTGGCTATATAGTACAAGAAAACTGAACTAATTATTTTTGTTTATAGTGACAAGATTGTAAATGTCAAAATAGAAGCTAATTGATTTATGGCATTGGGTGCTGTAAACATTGATATCCCCCTTAAAAGTGAAGTATTGGTAACCGGCAGGGACACTACAAGATTATAGGGTAGAAGCTGCAATACCTAAGATCCGCACTGCAAGGGAGGTGGACACATAGACAACATGAAAAAGCAAGGGAGGAAAGTGCCCCAAATAAACCAAGATACTACAACAATAAAATCCATTGACAGTGAAGTAGAGGAATTGTCAGAGAAAGAATTCAGAATATACATAACTAAAATGATCTGTGAATTAAAGAATGACATAAGTGAGCAAATACAGGCAAAAATTGATTACTCTAACAAAGGGATAAGGGAACAAATGCAGGTAGCAAAAGACTACTTCAAGAAAGAATAGAGACTCTTAAAAAGAAACAGAAATCTTTAAAATGAAGGAAACAATAAACCAAATTAAAAATCTCAGTAGGAAGCATCACCAACAGATTAGATAACTTGGAAGGCAGAACCTCAGATAACAAAGAAAAAATATACAATCTTAAAGAGAAAGTTGATCATGCAGTGAAGATGGTAAGGAACCATGAACAGAACATCCAAGAATTATGGATGACATCAAAAAACCAAACTTAAGATTTATCAGGATAGAGGAAAGCACAGAGATTCAAACCAAAGGAATACACAATCTCTTCAATGACATAATATCAGAAAAATTCCCAAGCATGAAGAATGAATTGGAAAACCAAATACAAGAGGTTTACAGTACACCAAGTATACAAAATTACAACAGATCTACACCAAGACATATTATAATGGAAATGCCTAACATATACAATAAGGATATAATTTTAAAGGCTGAAAGAGAGAGGAATCAGATCACATATAGGGAAGACCAATTTGGATCACAGCATATTTTTCAACCCAGATCTTCAAAGCCAGGAAATTCTGGAACAACATATACCAAGCTCTGAAAGAAAATGAATGCCAACCAAGAATCTTATATCTAGCAAAATTAAGGTTCAGATTTGATGAAGAAATAAAATCCTTCCATGATAAACAAAAATTAAAAGAATTTACTGCAAGAAAGCCTGCATTATAGAACATTCTTGGCAAAATATTCCATGAGGAGGAATTGAAAAACAACAATGAAAATCTGCAAAGGAAGGAACTACACTAAAGCAAAGGCCAATCAAAGGAGAAGCCAAGTCAAGTTAAAACTAAAACTAAACCAAAATGGCTGGGAACACAAACCATGTTTCAATAATGCTAATGGCCTAAACTCATCAATTAAAAGACATAGACTGGCAGGTTGGATTTCTTAAAAAGTCCCAACAAAATGCTGCATACAAGAGACTAATCTTACAAGAAAAGACATCCACAGACTGAAGGCGAAAGGATGAGATAAAACGTATTACTCACATAAACTACATAAACAAGCAGGGGTTTCCAATCTCATATCAGATAAAGTGGACTTCAAACCAAAGTTAGTAAAAAGGGATAATGAAGTTCATTTCATACTGCCTAAGGGAATCATATACCAACAAAATATAACAATCTTAAATATCTATTCCCCAAACAATGTTGCATCTATATATATTAAGCAAGCTCTTCTCAACTTCAAGAATCAAATAGACCATAACACAATAATACTAAGTGATTTTAACACACCTCTCTCACCACTGGATAGATACTAAAAAAAAAAAAAACAACCTAAAAAAATATAGAACTCAATAAAACAATCAATAATTTAGACTTAACAGACATATATAGAATATTCCATCCATCAACAAACAAATACAATTTTTCCTCAGCAGCACATAGATTCTTCTCCAAAATAGACCAAATGTTATGCCATAAAGCAAGTCTTAGCAAATACAAAACAACAACAACAACAACAAAAAAAAAAACAGAGATACTATCCTGCATTCTATCTGACCACAATGGAATGAAATTAGAAATCAATAGCAAATTAAAAACTAGAAGCTACTCTAACACCTAGAGACTAAGTAATATGCTATTTAATGATGCATAGGTAACAGAAGACATCAAAGAGGAGATAAAAAAATTCTTAGAGGTAAATGAGAATTCTAATGCAACATATTAAAACCTCTGGGACACTATGAAGACAGTACCAAGAGAAAAGTTCATGTTATTAATTTCATTCATTAAAAAAATAAAAAATCAGCAAATAAATAACCTGATATTACAACTCAAAGCCTGAGAAAAAGAGTAGCAAACCACACCAATAGAAGCGGAAGACAGGAAATAATTAAAATCAGGGCTGAAATAAATGAAATTGAAACAAAAAAAAAATTGACAAAACAAAAAATTGGTTCTTTGAAAAAATAAATAAAATTGACAAACTCTTAGCCATCCTAATGAAAAGGTGAGAGAAAATTCAAATTACTAAAATTTGTGATGAAAAAGGAAATATCATGACAGGCACTACTGAAATACAGAGCATAATTTTTAGAAACCGTTTTGAAAATTATACTACAGTAAAATAGAGAACCCTGAAGACACTGACAAATTTCTAGATGCATATGATCTACCCAAACTGAACCAGGAGGACTTACACAACTTAAACAGATCAATTTCAAGCAAGGAAATAGACGATGCTATCAACAATCTACCAATCAAGAAGAGCGCCGGTCCAGACAGATTCTCAGCCAAGTTCTACAAGACCTACAAAGAAGAATTAATACCAATACTCCTCAAATTATTCCATGAAATAGAAAAGGAGGGAACCCTTCCAAACTCATTCTATGAGGCTATCATCACCTGATACCAAAACCAAAGAAACATCAAAGAAAGAAAATTTCAGACCAATATCCCTGATGAACATAGATGCAAAAATTATCAATAATTTTTTAACAAATGGCATACAAAAACATATTTTAAAAATAATTCACCACAATCAAGTGGGGTTTATTCCAGGGATGCAAGGTTGGTTCAACATATGAAAATCAATAAATGTAATCCACCACATCAATAGACTTAAAGATAAGAATCATATGATTTTATCAATTGATGCAGAGAAAGCATTTGACAAAATACAGCATGCTTTTATACTTGGGAATCAATTTAACAAAAGAGGTGAAAGACCTCTACAATGCAAACTACAAGACACTGAAGAAAGAAATTAAAGAAGACCTTAGAAGATGGAATAATCTCCCATGCTCCTGGATAAGCAGAATCAATATTGTCAAAATGGCCATACTTCCCAAAGCACTATACAGATTCAATGCAATCCCAATTAAAATCCTAATGTCATTCCTTATAGAAATAGAAAAGGCAATCATGAAATTCATTTGGAAGAATAAGAGACCCAGAATAGCCAAAGCAATCCTTAGCAAGAAAAGTGAAGCAGGAAGCATCACAATATCAGACCTTAAATTATACTACAAAGCTATAGTAACAAAAACGGCATGATACTGGCACCAAAATAGATGTGTAGACCAATGGTATAGAATAGAAGACACAGAGATGAACCCACTTACATACAGTTACCTTATACTAGACAAAGGAGCCAAACACATATACTGGAGAAAAGATAACCTCTTCAACAAATGGTGCTGGGAAAACTGGAAATCCATATGCAGCAAATTGAAACTAAACCCCTATCTCTCACCATGTGCAAAATTCAACTCAAAGTGGATCAAGGACCTGGGAATCAGACCAGAGACCCAACACCTAATCGAAGAAAAAATAAGACCAAATCTTCATCATGTCAGATTAGGACCATACTTCCTTAACAAGACTCCTATAGCACAAGAAGTAAAATCAAGAATCAACAAATGAGATGGATTCAAACTAAAAAGCTTCTTCTCAGCAAAAGAAATAATCAATGAAGTGAACAGAGAGCAGACATTCTGGGAACAAATCTTTGTCACACACACATCCAATAGAGCACTAATCTCCAGGATATATAAAGAACTCAAAAAACTTAACACCAAAAAAATTAACAACCCAATCAATAAATGGGCCAAGGAGCTGAACAGAAACTTCACAGAAGATATACAATCCACCAACAGACATATGAAAAAATGTTCAACATCTCTAGCAATCAGAGAAGTGCAAATCAAAACTACCCTAAGATTTCATCTCACACCAGTCAGAATGGCAATTATCAAGAATACAAACAACAATAAGTGTTGGCGAGGTTGTGGGGAAAAAGGCACGCTTATACATTGCTGGTGAGACTGCAAATTGGTACAACCAATCTGGAAAGCAGTATGGAGATTCCTTAGAAAACTTGGAATGGAACCACCATTTGAGCCTGCTATCCCACTCCTTGGTCTATACCCAGAAGACTTAAAAAGAGCATACTACAGTGACACAACCACTTCAATGTTTATAGCAGCTCAATTCACGATAGTTAAACTGTGGAACCAACCTAGATGCCTTTCTACAGATGAATGGATAAAGAAACTGTGGTATATATACACAATGGAATATTACTCAGCAATAAGAAGGAGTAAAATTATGGCATTTGCAGGTAAATGGATGGAGTTGGAGAACATCATGCTGAGTGAAGTAAGCCAATCTCAGAAAACCAAATGCCGAATGTACTCATTGATAAGTGGATGCTGATCCATAATGTGGGGGAGGACATGGGAAGAATGGAGGAACTCTGTTCACAGGGGTGGGAGTGACGAGGGGACAGGGGAACAGTAAAGATGGTGGAACATGATGGCCATCATAGCCCTAGCTTTATGTATGACTGCATGTATGTTGTTATTCTACATCACATACAACCAGAGAAATGAAAAGTTGTGCTCCATCTGTGTACAATGAATTACACTCTGCTATCATGTAAACCTAAATAAAACAAACAAACAAACAAATAGACATAAAAAATTTAAAAATAAATAAATAAAACATGAAAATTTTGTACTGATTGCATATGAAAATAATATTGTGGATATATTGAGTTATACACAATATACTATTAAAATAAATCTCACCTATTTCTTTTTACTTTTTTAGTGAGATTACTAGAAAATTCAAAAACACATATGTGGCCTGCAATATGTTTCTACTGGAAAGAAGTTTTTCTAGAATATAATTTTTCCAATGCTTGAAAATACTTTTTTGATAATATGTTAGATTACAGATCAAAACAAAAGAGTTCTTTCTTTTAGTCTTATTTTAAAGAATTTATATTACTTGCATATGAGGAAAGAATATTTTAGAAAATAAATTCCAGGAACTGTTGTGAAAATGGCAGAAATAGAGGTAGGGGACCAAGGAGGAGTCAGGAGAGGAAGGAAAGAGAAAGAACTGGGGAATAAAGTTGACCAAATCTTGCTTTTATGCATGTATGAATTTATCACAATACATTCAATTTCATATATAACTATAATGAACCAATTTTAAGAATAAGTAAAGAAAAGGAAGACCAATAGAATAGAGGAAGGACATCAGAGGGAGGGAGGAGAAGAGGGTAAGGAAAATTACTAGGGTTTGAGTAGAGCAAACTATGTTATATGCAGTTATGAATATGTCAAAATGAGCCTTACTATTATTTATAATTATAATGCACTAATAAAAACATTTTAAAATATTTTTTTAAAAAAAAGAAAAGAAATTCCCTTTTTCATGAAGATTTGACTATCTCTCTTTTCCAGACATAAACCAAATTTTGGTGGAATAAAAGTGGACTAATGGTCTTAAACTCAAGGGAGAGTAAAAAGATTATTTACTTGTCTATAAGCTGACATATACTTGTTATTTTGATTTTCTAAAGTTTGAACTCACAAATGAAACTGGCCTGGTTTGTCTTCAAGTTTATGTTACTCTTGTTATGTTTCAAAGTTATATTCCTCCTGAAATAATCTATGTGACTTCCTTAGGAGTGCTAGCTAAATTTTTGTAGCCTAGACTAAAGAGCATTATTTCCTGATGGGCCATTCATCTTATAAAAGTGACTCAAATCAAGCAAACCCTTCTCAATTTCAAGAAACAAATAGACCAAAACACAATAATACTGGGGAACTTTGACACACCTCTCACTAATGGATAGTTTATCCAAACAAAAACTAAATAAAGTAAATATAGAACTAAAAAATACAATCAATAATTTACACTTAACAGACATACATAGAACATTTCATCCATTGATGATCAAATACACTTTCTTCTCAGCAGCACATGGATCCTTCTCTAAAATAGACCATATCTTAAGCCACAAAGCATCTGTTAGCAAATACAAAAAATAAAGATAGTACCTTGCATCCTATCAGTTCATAATGGAATGAAATTAGAAATCAACAATAAAATTAAAAATGGAAGATAACCTAACACCTAAAGACTAAATAATATTGATATTGGATATCAGAAGAAATCAGGTGTTAAATTAAAAAATACTTAGAGGTTTAAAAAAAAGAGTAGCATTACAACATATCAAAATCTCAGGGAAACTATGAAGGCAGTGCTAACAGGAAAGTTCATTGAATTGAGCTCATTTATTAAAAGAATAGAGAGTCAACAAATAAATAAGCTAATATTACACCTCAAAGTCCTAAAAAAGAAGAACAAATCCACACCAAAAGCAGAAGACAGGAAATGATTAAAATCAGAGCTGAAATCAATGAAATTGGAACAAAAGAAACAATCCAAAAAATTGACAAAAGAAAAAGTTGTTTTTTTGAAAAAATAAATAAATAAAATTGATAAACCCTTAGCCAAGCTAACAAAGAGAGAGAAAACTCAAATTACTAAAATTTTTTATAAAAAAGGAAATATCACAATGGACACTACTAAAGTACCCATTATAATTAGAACCTATTTTGAAAATTTATACTCCAATAAAATAGAAAATCTTGAAGATATTGAAAAATTTCTAGAGAAATATGATCTATTTCAAGCAATAAGATTGAAGGTGCCATCAAAAGTCTACCAAAAAAAAAAAAAAAAAGCCCAGGACTAGAAGGATTCTCACCTGAATTCTACCAGACCCTCAAAAAAGAGCTAACACTATTCCTCCTCAAATTATTCCAAGAAATAAAAAAGGAGTGAACCCTTCCAAACTCATTCTATAAAGCTAGCATTATCCTGATACCCAAACCAGACAAAGACACATCAAGGAAAGGAAATTTCAGACCAATATCCTTCATGAGCTTAGATGCAAAAATTTTTATAAAATACTAGCAAATTGCATACAAAAAATACTAAAAAGATAGTGCACCATGATCAAGTGGGGTTCATCACAGGGATCACAGATTGGTTCAACATACAAAAAACAATAAATGTAATTCATCACATCAATATACTTAAAGACAAGAATCACATGATTATCTCAATAGTCTTAGAAAAAGCATTTGACAAAATACAGCACCCATTCATGTTCATGTTCAAAACACTAGAAAAACTAGGGATAATAGGAATATATCTCAACATTATAAAAACTATATATGTAAAACTCAAGGCCAACATCATTCTAAATGGAGAAAAATTGGAAGCATCACCTCTAAAAACTAGAACAAGACAGGGACGCCTCTTTCACAACATCTATTCGACATTGTCCTGAAAACTCTAGCCAGAGTAATTAGAAAGAAGAAAGAAATTAAAGGGATACATATAGAGAAAGAAGAATTCAAAATATGCCTACTTGCTGATGACATGATTCTATGTTTATAAGAACCTAAAAACTCCACCAGAAAACTTTTAGAACTCATAAAAGAATTCAACAAAGTAGCAGGTTATTAAATTAACACCAATAAATCAATTGCATTCCTATATATCGGTGATGAATCTACTGAAACAGAAATTAGGAAAACCATCCCATTCACATTAGCCTCAAAGAAAATAAAAACTGGGGAATCAATCTAACAAAAGAGGAGAAAGACCTCTATAATGAAAACTACAGAACACTAAAGAAATTAAAGAAGATCTTAGAAGATGGAAAGATCTCCCATGTTCTTGGGTAGGCAGAATTAATATTGTCAAAATGGCTGTACTACCAAAAGCACTACACAAATTTAATGCAATTCCTATTAAGGTTCTGATGACATTCTTCATAGAAATGGAAAAAGCAGTCATGAAATTCATTTGGAAAAATAAGAGGCCCAGAATAGACAAAACGATCCTCAGCAACAAGAGTGAAGCAGGAGGCATCACAAAACCAGACACAAAACTATACTACAAAGCTATAGTAAAAAAATTGGCATGGTATTGGCACCAAACAGAAATGAAGACCAATGGTACAGAATTGAAGATGCAGAGACAAACCCACATAAATACAGTTATCTCATGCTAGACAAAGGTGCCAAAAACATACATTGGAGTAAAGACAGCCTCCTCAACAAATAGTGCTGGGAAAACTGGAAATCCATATGTAACAAAATGAAATTAGACCCCTGTCTCTCACCCTGCACAAGACTTAACTAACAATGGATTAAGGACCTAGGCATTAGAGCAGAGATCTTGTGCCTATAGAAGAAAAAGTAGGCCCAAATCTCCATTATGTTGGCTTAGGTACCAAATTCCTCAACCAGACTCCAAAAGCTCAAGTAAAATCAAGAATCAATAAATGGGATGGAATTAAACTAAAAAGCTTCTTCACAACAAAGGAAACAGTCAAGAACATGAAGAGAGAGCCTAGAGAATGGAGAAAATCTTTGCCATCTGCACCTCAGATAGAGCATTAATCTCCAGGACATACAAAGAACTCAAAAAACACTAAAAATAATAATAACCACCCAATCAATAAATGGGCTTAGGAACTGAACAGACACTTCACAGAAGAAATATGAATAGTCAACAAACGTATGAAAAAATCTTCAACATCTCTAGCAATTAGAGAAATACAAATTAAAACTACATTGAGATTTCATCTCATTCCAGTAAGAAAGGCAATTATCAAGAATACAAGTAACAATAAATGCTGACGAGGATACAGGGGAAAAAAGTACACTCATACCTTGCTGGTAGGACTGCAAATTGGTGCCACCACTATGGAAAGCAGTATGGAGATTCCTCAGAAATCTTGGAATGAAACAACCATTTGACCCAGTTATCATACTCCTCAGCTTATACCAAAACAACTTAAAATCAGCATACTATAGTAACATGGCCACATCAATGTATATAGCCGCTTAAGTCACAATAGCCAATAGAACCAACCTAGGTCCCTTTCAATAGATGAATGGATAAACAAAATGTGGTATATGTTACACAATGGAATATTAGCCATAAAGAAGAATGAAATTACGTCATTTGCCAGTAAATGGATGGAATGAAGACTATCATGCTAAAAGAAAAAATTCAATCCCAAATACCATAGACAGAATGTTCTCTCTAATATGCTGATATGATACACAAGAGGCGGGGATGGGAGGAAGGGAGGATTGGAGGTTCAGCAGATTATACAGGGGGTTTGGGGGAGATGGGAGGAAAGGAGCAGGGATCAGAATGGAAAAGACAGTAGAATGAATCAGACATACCTTTCTTGTGTTCATATATGAATACACAACCAGTGTAACTCCACATCATGTACAACCACAAGAATGGGAAGTTATACTCCATGGTATGTATGATATGTCAAAATACATTCTACTGTATGTATAACTAAAAAGAACAAATAAAAACTTAAAGCAAAGAAGGAAATATCTAACCAAATTTCATCAGTAAGCACAGTATAAATGAGCATCCATAGAATTAGTCTGGAAATAATATATGCAGAATACTTGATCAAATTTTTTTTTAACAGGTTGGTGGATTTTGAAATGATACTATGTTGAACCTATCTTTGAGGAATTTGTATCTAGAGAAGATGACACATAAGCAGTTAATTTCAACATGATGTGGTAAATTCTAACTCTGATAAAGAGAAACACTCGGGGCAATGGGTATATCAAAAATTAAGGATCAATGCTACTGATTACTTAAGAGTTAAATGTTCCTTGGTTGTCACCATCTTATGATAGATATACCAGGTTAGTTTGGAAGTGATCACTTCCCCCTTATCAGGACTTTCGCTATAACTGTCCCCAATCTGATTGTGCTAATAAAGAGTAATGACTCATGTAGATAAAAGAATTGTGATGAAGATTTTCTGCATTTCTTTCCTTTCAAACTCTCTGTTATTTAAAAAAGAAGAATAAGAATAAGACAGTCCTCCTCCTTAACCTTCATGCCACGGTCTGACTCCACCACTCATCCATGTGGTCTTGCTCAAGCCCCTGTCCTAGCAAACCCAAGATGGCCTATGAAGAAAGGCTTGATCTTGCCTATGGGATTCCCTTGGGACTCATCTTTGGATGGAATGGAAGGAAGGAAGTCCTTTTATTTAGGTGACAGAAAAGCTAGCTTTCTCAACTCTGTGACAAAATATCCAAACTTTGTCATATGTACATCTGATATTAAAAACATATGGAAATTCCTTTAATCAGGAAGCAGCTTCTGGATCTTGCTACAGATTTGAAATGTAGGTTAGGGCATTTAACCCTCTATCCAGATCATAGACAAATGACTTAATGTTCAAGGAAAACCAAACTTACAGGTTTTCATCAAACAAGATCATTAGGAAGCAGCAGCCCTTTCCTGCAGGCACAATGTTTTTACTTAAGTTTTCAGACTTTGTCCTTGGCTGGCTTGTACCCAAAACTTGATATGGTAAAAAGAGATTAAAAATTATTTTACATTTGCAACTAGACCATTAATAATTTATCATGTGCTTCATGAACTCTTCATATTATATAACCAATCCTAAAATTCATTTATAACTTCAGAATACAAAAAGGTAGGCTTTTATCTAATGAAAAACCTATAACGCATTGTATTTCTTTAGTCATATTGCCTGCCAGGAAACCCAGGCAGGGTTCAAATACCAGAACACTGAAACACCCGAACTACATTAGCCTAGGTCTGTCTCCCAAAGGGCTCTCCACAGATTTCCACTACATTGATGCTTTCCCAAAAAATCTGTTTAATGGCCACAGATGTTAGAAAAGAGATTTACAATTCCATTAGCATATTAACAATTCTAAGAGATCCAACAATAAATGTTTGAATTGGTTCTATTCAAATTTCCTAAACATACATGACCACAGAATTCTGCCTTTGCATAATACCTATTTTCTCAGAGCTTGCAAAGAAGGGAGGGCTGACCTAGGTCACTGACTGACTTATTTCTCTTCCCCTTCTTGAAGTTTTTCTTGTTTTTCCTACTTCTTTTCTTTTGGGGTGTTGCTGGGATGGAACTCAGGGCCTCACACATGCCAGTTTTTTCCTATTTCTATGTCTACCTTTGATGTAAACATTATAAGGCACAGATAATAAATTGTGTATAATCATGTCTGTATGTGTGTTTATGTATGTTCCCAGAGAAAGCGAGGAAAAGGTACAAGTTCTGTCTATTTCTGTTTTCCTATTATAGCTGTCCTTCAGTAATGTATTATGGCATGTGCATATTTGTTAAAAAGAACTAGCCTGCCCTGTTGATCCTTTCTGTTCCTGGCAGGACTGTACACAAGCAAGTGCCTTCTAGGGAAAACCCAAAGCCCTTTAGGAAGTGGTCTGTGATGACATGCTGCAGTAGCTGCCGAGTTTCCTTCTGAGTCAGGGCTGCTGCAAGGGGGTCCCCAGGAATTGACACCTCTCCGAAAAGATGTAACAACCTTAGTGCTGAGGTCATGACCACTTCTCTCTTAGCTAAGGACGCTCTAGGGCTTTTCCCAAGTCACTGATATTAAAAGAATCCAAACCAGATTTCAGCCCAGGTCCTCCCCTCTTTCTGAATTCCCCTTGCTTCCTTGTTTTAACACCTCCTTGGAGTAGCTTAGGTTTCTGTTTTTGGTTTCACATCCTTCCACTATGAAAGGCACATCCCCATGCTGCATCCAGAGTACTGTCATAAAGATGTCCCCATGGGCTCATTTCACATTTGCTTTCAAATCTTTCTCATGAGAAGACTGAGTTGAAAGGATACCTGAAGAATACCATATGCCTGAGGCAGCAGTAATGAGGCTGTTTCACATGTTAGACAACTTTATCTCTTCCTCCCTGTGCTGCCGTCAGAGGCTTGGTTCTGTAGAGCTATGTTGAGCTACTTTCCATAGAAAATATCCCCATGCTGTTTTATGAGACCTAATGCTGCTATAAAAGAATCCCCAAACTCTTATGATTTTAGTCAAATCCATGTCTATTTTATGCAAAAAATAATCCTCAAATTAAAATAACCATTGATTTGTTTACATGTACATCTGTCTGATTCTTTTACCAGACTGCACGAGTCTTGAGGTGGAGAGTCTATTGAGCAACTTCTCCATCTTAGATGCCTGGTAGAGGCAAAGAGTTGCCCTACAGCTGCCTCCTAGCTGCCAAATAGAGTCTAGGCATTATGAAGGACATTCTCCATTCTTAATAAATGAGCACTGAGAAAATGAAAAAAAAAAAAAAAAAAAACTAGCAGTAGATACTTGGGAAATGTAGCAGGTTTTTTTCTTCTTCTTTGTTTTTTTTTTTTTTTTAATGTGGGAAAGCAATTACTAGAACATTGAAGAATTGGATTACCCTCTGTCAAATCAAGATGTGTTTCTTCAAACTAAATGTGCATCCCACCCACCATCCAAAGTTCATCTCTTCTGGTCTGTGCTCAATGGCAGTGGGAGGTAGATGTCACCAGTAAGACTGGACACTGAGTTCTGCCAATGCCAGAAAAAAGAAATAAAGAAAACCTCCAGTCCATGTTCCTTTCCAAGCTTTTCTCTGTTGATGAGTCTGCTTCTGAGATTTCAGAAGCATTGGGTGGTTTCTCCCTTGTCATCAGCTATCTGGAGAGTTCTTTCCAGAATAACTTTATATCCTAGAGCTTCTTCTCTCTAGAACATCATAGATAGGTTTTGAGCCATCCATGTTATCCACTTTTCCTCTTCAAAAGATGACAATACTTCAACCCAGTGAAAGGCCATGTATCACTACCATCTGCCATGTACTCTGCTCCAGATCAGCATACAGACTTTTGGTTAGGGCAGGCCTAGCTTCAACACCCAGCACGGCTTACTGAATGAAATATGCCATTTTTAAAAGTCAGTTCAAGACACTTCTTCCCCAAACCTGGATCCACAAATAAGAATTTCCTAGAGTGCTTATTATAAGATTGTATTTTAATGGAAAAATTGATGAAATCTAAATAAATTTGTAGCTTATCAATAGTAATATATTATGTTCATGTAGGAAATTAAGATTGAGCTTCTATGTATATACTCAAAGGAATTGAAAGCAGGGACTCAAACAGATATTTGCACACCCATGTTCACAGATGTACTATTCACAATAGCCAAAAGGTGGAAATAATCCAAATGTACATCAACACATAAATGAATAAACAAAATGTGACTTCTACATACAATGAAACATCAATGTATTCTACATACAATGAAACAAAGGGAATGGCATTCTGATACATGCTCAAATTAGGCCAAGTTAAATAGGCTAGATACAAAGAGACAAATATTGCATTACATTCCTAGGAGGTACCAAGACTACTAGAATCTACAGACACAGAAAACAGAAAGGTAATTGACAGGGACTGAGAGATGGGAGAATGGGCAGTTCATGTTTAATGGGTATAGTTTCAGTGTAGAAATATGAAAAAATTCTGGAGATGGATGATGGTGATGTTTGTACAAACATATGAATATATTTAACGTTCCAGAACTGTACACTTTAAAATGATTAAAACAGTAAACTTTGTTATGCAGATTTTATGAAATCAAGGGAAATAGGATAAAGGTGAAGTGTGTATCCAATTCTGAATCTGTCTTTGCAACGATTTTATAAATCTAAAATTATTCCCCCCAAAAGTTTATTTAAAATAACATGCAATGAGATTGGGTGAGGCAGCACAACCTATAATCCCAGCTACTCAGGAGGTAAGGGATGAAGATCACAAGTTTGAGCCAGCCAGGACAACTTAACAAGACCTTTCTCAAAATAAAATATATAAAAGAAATATAGTTCAGTACTAGTATGTTTGAGGCCCTGGGTTTAATTCCTACTACTAGAGGAAAAAAAGCCAAAACATACACATACACTGACTGGATAAACACCACCAATAACAACATAGTAAGAAAAACATACTCCTGGTCTCCATGCTAAACTGTGTAAGAATCTCTGGAGCTGGGAGGGGAACAAGCTGCCACATTTTTAACAAATTCTAAAATTAAAAAACCACTATTTCCTGAAGACATTTCTAATAGCTATTTTTCAAATTGTCATCTTTCTTTCACCTCTTTTAGTCAGTGATGGGATAAAAGCTGAGAACTCCTGGGTCTCCAATTGCTCAGTGGATGCAGATGCTGTTTTACCACGAAGTTCCCAGTAGGCTTCTGACCTCAACATAGGCCACCGGAACGAATGGTGTCGCCAGGTGCCCACCCTCCTCCCTAGACCCTCTCTCCATAGTCCTGCTTTTCCTCCACTTCCTCTTCTCCAGTCTGTAAAAAGACTCCAATCCTGGGAAATCTAGTAATCATGGACTGACTGGGTCATGACCAAGCTTATTCCTCTCTCTCTGTCCGGGGTCACTTTCAATGACCCCTTTAGCAAGGGTCACAGCCAGATTTGTAACTGAATACAAGAACAACAAGCAGGGAAAGGTGACAAGAGCTTCAGGTTATAAAGCCTTCTGGTCCCAATGCTACACTCAATAAAAAGACAGAAACAGTCAGTGCTAAGGGTCAGGGGCTTGTCAGGCTGGGAGCTTGGAGGCCAGAGAGTGAGTCCTGTTTCCTCCACCAGAGCCACAGCTCTTCATTTCTCATTGCTTCAGTGTACCATTTTTTAAATGGAAGAATTGGAACAGAAAGCCTTTGCAGGTGCCCCCGGCCTTGAAATTCTGTGACCAAATAAAGTAAAACCACCCTGACTTAAAATGGCCACTACTCTCAGGAGTGAAGTAAGCACATTAGCTCAAAATTTTGGAATAAAGGGTTTGGCACCCGAATGACTCAGATGATGCTCCTGAAAACAGAAAGATTACCCATTCCAATTTATCTAAAATGGAGGAGTATTGAGAGAACAGAGGCACCAGGGCTTCTGAGAGATGGTCACAAATGTCTCTGATGTGTGTATATGTGGTTTCTCTCCTAATGCATTTTGTGTATTGAAGAAAAGGAAACTGTGGTAAGAGCAAGTTAGGTGTTCAGAGAACATCGGGGAGGGTTTGATCAGGCCCCTAGCTCTCTTCTCATTCTTCTCTTGACCAGTAATTTCTAACCATTTGTCTGAACAAAATCGCCCCAAGAGAACCTCATGAGCTTGTCAACTGGTCCAGTTATCTGGAACTTTGGAATCGGAGATCCTGAAGTTTGAAGACAGCATGCTTACTGCTTAGGGTTGGAAATGTGAGTGCTTAGTAATGTCTGGGAACTACTGGTCCAACAGTACCCCAAAGCCACTCTGCACAGCACCAACTTAGTATCTTTAGCCCAACCTAGGAAAAGGGAAACAGGTCAAGTGAGAGTTGGCTGCCCCAAACAGGCCAAAGGAGAGTAAGAAGAAAAAAAGAAAAAACAACTCAGGGTAAGAGTGCTCCCTTTAGAACAGCCTTCACAGAATGAGTTTAATGATATCTAGGCATACAGTTTCTTTAATTATCCCCAAATGACCTTTGCTAGGCTTGGGAGTACCCAAACCTTGGAAGTAATACAATGAGCCTATCAGAATTTTGCCATTCAGCAGGAAGAATGGCAAGAAATCTTATAAGATTTCATTACTGTTGCCCCTGGGGCTATTGTGATGGTTGTGGATTTCTTCGGAACTTGGAGGATTGGCAGGGAGTGTTTTCACAGTACTGACAGAATAATCCCAGGAGCGCCCCATTTCTCTCACTATGAGGACCTGAGAAAAAAAATTTAAAGTATACATGGAACCAACCATATGTGGCTAGAGAAAGAGGCCTCAGCTGGGGGGAGACGGATGGCTGTGGCTGATGGGTACAAAATACAATGCAAGCCATGGTTACGACTTCCCAGCTCCAGCAGGTTCTGAGAAAAAAGGGCACAACACACTGATTACAAATCTGGACAACCAGGGTCCCTAGATGGGTGAGTTCATGGGGCTGAGTTAGAACCTCAGCTACCTGCTTTGCATTTTAGACAGGAGAAGGGAGTGTGGCTGAGACAGTCATACCTGGCACAGTCCATGCCAGCTCCACTCCTTTTTACCTAGTGCCCTTAAGCAAATTACTCCCAGCTTTAAATTCCCCACCTATGAAACAAAAGTAGCAACACATCATGAAAAGTGAAGCAACCTGAAACACTGCAGATATTAAATAAGAGCATGCCTCTAGTTTTTTCCTCTGCTTCTTGCCCCTTGATAATTTTTTCTCTCAGCATCTTTCTGTAAAGAACTAAAATGAACAGCTGCTTGTCATCAGTAGCTTTATTTTATAGAGTTATGGGGAAGAAATTATATCGTTACTGTGATACCTTTCTTTTCTTTTTTAACTTTTTAAAAATATTTGTGTTGTTGACTCATAGATCTAGTCAATTTTTTCTTGATTCTATTTTCTCATTTGAAAACAACAAAAAACCCTTACCTCCTACCACCCTCAGTTCAACTGAACAAATGCTCCTGAACCACCCACCACATTGGACCAGCACAAGATCTCACAGCATCTCCTACAAGCAAATGATTTGCACAAGCTTCTCTTGTTAGGGGTTTTCAGACTCTATCATTGGGTGTTGTACTATTAGGCAATATCAGTTGAGTTCACTGAGTATGACTTTTGTAATAAAGATTAGACCCAGACAATCCCTGTTCACAACATGATTACTAGCTAATCTTGTCCCAGTCAAGGGTTGTTTTTCTCTTTTGAGTTACAAGTAATCATTCTATGATAAACAAAAAAATTGAAAGCCTATCAGAAATTCTACCACATGCGCTATCCACCTAACTTGGCTGTAGGGTCCACAAGTTCTCCCACCTTTGGTTTGGAAGCTGATATCTGCATGACTCCCCTCAAGAGTGTGGAAGAAAAACCAGGCCCCTTTTAGAATAGAGAGGCAATTAGAGGGAATATATGTCAAGGCCTTGGCACAGAACTGGCTCAGTGTAAATGCACACACCATGTGAAATTTTTCTTACAGTTATGTAATGGGAGAGAAATGGCAAAAGATGGAAATGAACAATTTTGGTGACAAGATAAAAGAAAACTAGGTCCTTGGAAAGGATCTTTTTCTACACCCATTTTTGTGTCTGAAATGCACTTGTAGACCCCTCTGGAAATTCAACCAGGTCTCTGCCACTGAGGCCAGCCCTCCTGGAAAGCAGGGCACTGGAGAAGAGGGCACTGGCAGCTCCAGCACCTGCACAATGGGAGTGTGGCAGGGGGCGGCCTTCGCTTCACCTCACCTCATCTCTGCACAGAGCACACCCAGCATGTCAGACCGCTTACAGCCCTGCTGTTTGATCTTATCTCCCTGTCAGGGAGGTGAAGTGCATGCAAGGAGTTCGTGCCTCTTCATCATTGTGGTTGCCCCCAAGTGGAACCAGCAAGGTAACACTTGAAGCCATTTTTGCAGAGAATTGCACAAACAGCAGCGGCTGGTAGCAGTGGTTCCAGTGCAGTTCAAGAAAACACCCACAGAATGGTAAAGGCTGCTACAGAAACACCACAAAACAGAACACACACGTGCATGCACACACATACACATACACATCAGTTTAAAACCAAACCCCCATGGGCTGGAGGAAATGCTCATGTGCCAACAGAGAAGAAAAAGAAGAAATAGATGATCTGTTGGATGGCACAAACATTGGGGGATGGAGGTGATGCTGCAGAAGGATGATGCTATACAGCTTTCTTTGAGAAGGGTAGTTCTGAGAAAGAAAAACAAAGAAAATTGATAGTTAGAGCTTGAAACCGAGAGTTTCTAACTTGGGGAATTGAAAACAATTTCTTTCTGAATAAGAAAGTAGTTGGAGCAAAGGATATCCAAACTAGGGCCCTTTGGGAGGCCATAGACATTTTCAATCTGCCCAGCAGTGGAGCCAATGGGAACTGACAATCAGTGATAACAGTTGCAATTATTCTCATATAAAATAAGATTGTTTTTCTCATAGTAGAATGACAAGTCCTGGCTTGATTAAGTGTTCAGAATATTTATATTTATGACACAGTTACCATCGTGCATTCACCAATTTGGCAAACATGACACATGAGGGAATGAGATGAACTTCACCTCCTCCTGTAGTTTATCTAATGAAGGAACAGATATTAATGAAATAAATAGCTGAAAATTATGATTAGTGTTTTGAAGAGAGAATGGGTAGTGTTATGAGAGAGACTGTTTTACTTAGAAGTTTGAGTCTATTCAATATAGTTGAAAATTAGTTATTACATGCAAAATCACAGGGATATATACAAATGACTGAAATATGATCCTTACTTTCTAGAAGCACAAAACCTCTTAAAGGAATTCAGCCACGGTGAGTACATGTATAATAATATTTGGAAATAGAAGAAAGAGATTTATCACTAAGGTATTTTAAAAGCTACATTTTTGTTCCAGAAAAGAATATGAATAGGCTTTGTGCTATATATTTCTTTCCATTTTCCAGATCCGTGAGATCCCTTACAATTAAGCTTACCAGACACAAAAGACATAATTTACCTTGTGGAAACCTTCCAGCCATAGGAAATGTGTCTTGGAGCAGCACTTCTCAAACTTTAACATGCATAGAAATCACTTGAGGATTTTGCTACAAATATAGATTCTGATTGATTCAGGTGGTCTGGAGTGGGCCCTGAGATTTTTTTTTTTGTAACATTTGTAGGTAATGATGCTGGTAATCTGCAGAGCACAGTGTAAGTATTAAGGCCTTGAGGAAGAAATCACATTGTGCAACGTAATGGATGTGTTGGTCTTTCATTCAACACAAATTTATTGAGTATCAAATATGATGTTGGCTTGCCTTAAACCTTAATGGTTCCTTCCCCTAAAAATATTATCAATGCACAGCTGTTTGGAATACAGGTAGTCATTTTATATTAGAATAAATGCTTACAAATTCTGTGGGAGGAAGGAATCAACCAAGATGGCAATGGTAGCATCAAGGGTTTTGAACCCCACATTGACTTTGCTGAATGGTTCCATTGTGGTGGATGACATAAATTTGTATTGACATAAATATATATGGCAGAAGTGTTCTGGAATTCAACTCAGAGTTCTCAGACATTCTTGGGCAAACAGGCCATTCCTAGAGAGCACAGAACAACGTTTGCCTTTCTCCCTATAACACAACACCTGTTCCCCTGAATGTACTTCTGCAGGAAGCCTGAGAGCCTGTGGGCATGCTGCTAGCCCTCCCCACCATAACATCCATCACTTAAATGAAACCTGACACCAGGATTGTCATTTCAGTGAGAAGATGATAAAACTCATTTAACCTTTCCACTCAATAGGCTGATAATTCCCTCTGCTCCTGATGAAGAGTGGAAAGCTTTGCCAGAAGGGTGGACTTGAGTCACATGGGGCATGCTGAAGTAAGGGGTGGTCTTTCCTTTTCACATTAGGAGCTCATCGCTCCCCAATCATTTTCAACCTTCACACAAATGGAATTTCCAAACTCAAGTTTGAAGAAAGCACCTTGATTTCCTTCACATGCACAGCTTGAGGAGCATCAAAGGCCCAGTTGAAAGATGAAAGGAGATAATATTCTGGGCACAAATGAAGCTCTGTCTCTACTGCCATTCAGACTGTCAGGGACATAATTGATGTGTCTCCCAGGGCAGCAATAGCTTTGCACCACCAACACCTTTTTGTCCTGTCAGGAATTAACCCTGTCACTTTGTCTAATTCTCTAGTAGTAGGAAGCATTCACTGCCAAAGATTTGTCATTCCATGTCATAGCAACTGTAATATTTAATATTCCCTAAATGAGGGATAATCCTGAGAATCCAGGAAAGGCTGGCACATGAAGAAAAAAGGAGCCATTGTTCTTCAAGCTACCCTTCCAAGAGGGATATCTGAACTAACTGATCCAAATCCTAATCTTTGTAACAAGAAGAACCAGACAGATCTTAGAAACTGGGTACGATGCTTCTGGAAGTAAAGTTGTTTCTTCGTGATGCAAATCTTTTGTGAAAAGTTTCCAATGAGAAAGCATTATTACAAACCATTTCCATTGTTTCAGGAGAAAATACTCCAAAAACCAGGGGAGTCAGGTAACAGAAGATGTAGAAGATATAAAATGCAAAAAGGAGAGTAGGATACAGTAGAAAAAACTTTGGGTAAAGAAGAATTGTGCTCCAACCCTAGTTTTATCCTCAGCAAACTGTGAAACTTTGAACTGAACCTACCTGGCTTCCAATTTCCTCATTTGTAATTAAAAGAAGTAGGTCCTCAGTAACGCTAATATTGTGTGACTTTGTGCAATTAAAACCTTCCCATCTTCTGAGGAAATTGTGTTTCCCAGTCCTTTATCTGGCAAGTATGTGATTGTTGATCTGATACTAACCCACTCGATAGGACATGTGTTAGGGATGCAATACAAACTTCATCTCCAATTCCTCCCCACCAAATAGTTCTGTCACTGTTTCACAAATGTGGAGCTCATCTTATGCAACCCAAAAGGAGGATTAGAGATCTCTGCATGTGTCTACAGAGGTCACACTCTATCTGTTTGAAGAAAATAAAAACTAACAAGATGACCATGGTGAAAATAACATTGCATTCTCCCATTAGTTTTACTCTGGATTAACTGGATACTTGGGGAAAAGCAGTTTGAGCAATACCTCATACTCATACTATGTGCCATTTTGGTTTCACAGTTTACCGGGTTAGTTGTTCCAATTTTGTCTATCCAGCTTGTTTAACGTTTGTAATAATCCTGTGGTGGAGGTTATTTAGTTCAAGTTCCAGTTAAAGAAACTGAGCTAGGAAGGGTTGGGTTACTTCCCAAGTATGCTTCTTGTATATAGTAGAGTCAGAATTTAAACTTAGATCTGACTATTTGAAACTTTGATATGTCGGAGCTTACTTATGTGTGCAAATGTCCTGATAATACCTAAGTTTGAATATAGGGTTAAATGATATAATGCAGACAAAATGTCAGACTCAGAACCTGGAGCAGGGAAGGTAAAATTTCCTCCCCAAACACGAGCACATTCAGCTCTGTAGCATGGGATTGAAGAAAAACACTGACTCCAGAACTGGAAAGGAGAAAAGAATATTGATGAAGGCCTTAGATAAACTCTTATAAGACCTTTCTCCAAGTAAGTTATCACTACAAGAATCCTGTTATTAGCTCTGAAAGACTTTATGCTTAGGAGGCAGATATGGACCCTATTGTCACTCTGTAGCCTGTCTTGATGAGCATGCCAATTCTTGTGCCTCCATGAGCACCCCTTTTGGAATCTTGACAGGAAATATACCCCCCCACACACACACACAAGCTGACCTCATTATTTCTTGAGGAGTCATGGGTGATGAAGATGTTTCCTGTCACTTTGTTCAGGATAGAGAGTGGCTTAACTCTCGTTTCATTATCAGAGGAGTAGCCAGCAATTGGTCCCTGGCCCTTAGAGTGAACAAATAGCCAGGACTAAGCCCTTTGGCATCTGCCTGTCTTGGTTGCAAGCAAGCAAACCTGTCACCTTCCTGTTTTATCTACACATGGTGTTTGTTTCCTTTGACGTGTATTCTTACACTTGGCCTGGGAGGGATTTCTCGAAAAATGATATTGTTGTAGTCTACTGATTCCCTGCCTCCACCCCGCCCCTTTCTCTTTCCTTTGCAAGGCTCCAGGAATTGCTAAATGGCATATCCTGAACACCCAGCACTCTGCAGCTAAAAATACCAAAGGGTGTGCTTATCTACAAGGAGGCTTCCTCTCCAGGGGCTTTACAGACGTTATCTCATTTATCCTTAAAAACACTCTGCGAGGTAAGATGTGGTCAAAGAACCCTGTCCCAGAGAGGTAAAGAAGGCTTCGAGAGGAAAGGTCAGCAGCCAGGGCGTTCTATTCTGAGGCCCAGCAGACAAGGCCAGGTCTCAGCCTAAGATTCCATTCTCTGCATTTCCACCTTGGAATGGTAGGAGTCCATATAAAGCAATTACACCTGGCACAGAGAAAAAGGCCAGGTTTAAGTGGATTCTGAACCCCTAGCCTACTTTTAGGTAACTTTGCTTCCATCTTCTCTTTAAAAATTGGAGACCTCCCCCTGCCCCTTAATCAACTTGTTACATAGCTTCACACATCCTCTTCTACTGACTTCATCTACCACAGTGGCTTTAACTCTCACCTGTATAAACTGATGGTAGCTAATAGTTTTCCATCTCTCTCATCATAGGTGAGTATATAGTGACTACCTTCTAGTAGTTATACATGAATTTGTTATACACATTTCAAAAATTGTTCCCAATAGAATATATCATGTTTTTCCTCATTCAACATATCTGCCCATATTCCCCCTCTCAGGATCTAGAAATATTAACCCCCAAACCTGGGACTCCTGGCAAGTTGCATTCCTCTTATTATCACATGCAAATGGAGAATGAGTTAAATAGCTTTGAGGTGTCCCTCCAGATTCAGTTCCTCTCCTCCCACCAAGGAGATTAGCTTGCAAGCATCAACTGGCAGAGCTCTATGGCCCTCTGGTTGTCAGCGGAGGGACACTATCAGGAGTTTGGGAGGAGGCAGGAGAGTGACAGTGCTGCCTCTCTGTGGGGTTGTCATGGACCAGCTGCATCCTGGACAAAGATCTAGTCCATTAGGCATCCTTTTCCACACAGGTCATTTCCTGGGTTCTAGTAACCATTCTTTCCTGCTGGCCATCAATCTGAAGGTGGTGAAGGCTCCTGTCTCCTAATATTGCCAGCAGGGAGCATGGCTTAACCCGCACTGTTTCTTTGTTGTTGTTGTTGTTGTACCAGGGACTGAACCCAGATTCACTTAACCATTGAGCCACACATCCCCAGCCTTTTTTATTTTTTATTTTGAGATAGGGTCTCACTAAGTTGTTGAGGCTGGTTTAGAACTTGCAATTCTACTGCCTCAGCCTCTCTGGAGCTGCTAGGCCCACACTATATTCCTTAAATCCCAGCCACACACTTTTTAAATAGTCTCTGTATTAATTTATTATAGCATCCAGCTACAGTGGAGTCCCATCTCTTCCCTGATGGTACCCAAACTAATAAAGTCACCAATTTCTGATTTTTCCATTCAATTCAGACAATATTACATTTTAAGCCCTCAACATGCCTGACCTTGATTGCTAAGTTACTACAAAATCTCTCACCTTGTAGTCTCCTAGCTATTATTCAGATTGTCAAAGTGTCTGGTTTAAAATACCTGTGTAATTACATTGTCCTGTGTAAGTCCATCACAGCTCTTGGTGACCTTCGGTATATCATTTACTTGTTTCTGTCTTTCTGGAGTAAGCATTTTATCTCTGATTGCAGGATATCCTCAGTAAATATTTATTGCATGGATGAATACTGAATAGGACTTTTGATTTTAATGCAAATATAGCTATTTTCTTTCACTGTACTATTTTCCACTAAGTTACAGTTTGTTGTCCTCCCTAACAGTCCTATTTCCCTGGATATGGGAATGCAAACTCCTCATTATAAGGGAATTCCTTTATCATTGTACAGAATGGTCATTACCAGTATGTTGTGATGCAAAAACAAAGACTATAAGCTAGACTTTCTGGATTCAATTCCTGATTTCCCTAGTCCTGTGACCTTGCTTGACATTCTAAGCCTCAGTCTACTAATCTACAAAATGCAGGTAGAAATCTAATTGACCTCACAGATTTGCTACAAGGATTACAAGAGTTCACACATATAAAACACCTAAAACAGTGCCCAGTATTTCATGAGCACACAATAAAATTTGCCCTTATTTCTTAACTCATCCCAGTATCACAACCATTATCCTTACAATGTTTGTTTATAGTTTATTTAGTTTACCCCTTCTTTAAAACATATCTGTACCTGAAAACATTCTAATATCAAAAAACATTGCAATGCATAGTGTTTGTGACTCTAAGCACATTACTAAAAGTTGTCACATGGACTTCTCATGGTCTCTGCTGAAGGCATTCCTACAAGAACATTCTGCATTTTCTTCTTTCCCTTCAATGCCTTATCAGAAGCCTGGAAGTGGAGAAAATGGGGAATATGTGTATATATACGTGCATATATATATACACACACGTACATACATACACAATCACACATACATATATATATATATATATATATATATATGTGTAAACTGTCTTCATATATTTGTGACTCTCTCATGATCTTTTACAAAACTGAAGGATTTTCTTTTACATGACTTTACTTCTCTATCTCCCTCTTTCTTTTTTGAAAACACTCACTCTTGTGTCTTCCTTCCAACGATTGGTAGAAAAATCTAAAGTTTGAATTTCAAAATGAAACATACCAAAACAAAGTTCAAATTGCTTTTTAAATGATTGTAATGTACATATTTATTATTTGAATATTTTTAAAAGCAGAAAAAGTATCAAGAAAAAAATAGAAAATTATCACTCCAATATACTGAAAAGAAATCACCCACTAATATTTTATAACATTGTTTCAGTCTTTTTTACATTTTTATGTGTTTTTTCAGTTGAGAAATTCTATATATGATTTTGTGTCCTGCATTTTTTCAGTTTTGTCAAATGATTGTCACTGATTCAAATTATTCACAAAAATAATTTTAATAATGTCACCAATTTAATTAATTTTGTCAGAGCCATCTTCATATTCTATCATTTGTTTGTACCAGTAATTTAATTAAACATACCCTGTTATTAGAAAAAAAGTATTTCCTACTTTGAAAATTACTTATATAGATCTCTGATAAACTCCTTTGGTTATAAGTTTTGGCTCACATTTTCATTAAAGATTTTCAATATAAAATTCTGAAGCTTAAGAATATAAGTACTTCAAAGCCTTAATATGCCTTAATATTAAAAAAAGTTCTTGCTAGAATGGATGTAGCTGTTGATATTTTCACCAGAAGTATATCAAGGTTAACATTAGAATATCATAATAACCTCGAAGTTTATATTTTGATGAGTCTTTTCTCACTGAAATTCAAAATCAATATCTATTAAGTCTGTCTCACACAACAACCATTAAAATACATTCATATATTGCTTAACCAAGGGGATATATTCTGGAAAATGTATCATTAGATCATTTCATCATTATGAAAACCTTGTAGACTATGTTTGCACAAACCTGGAGGGTACAGCTTTCTATGCCCCTAGGTCATGTGGTTTATATGTGTATTACAACCTATTGTTCCTAGGGCCATGGGAAACAAAATAATGTCAGATTAAATCACTCACAAGAGAAAATTATGCAATCGAGAGATGCTATAAACACAAGACACATGAGGTTGGTTGCCACCAGCATATAATTTTACAGTAAATATTTATTTTATGTAAGTAAAAGAATACCAAAATAATGACAACAGTATAGTATAAATGACTGTTACAGAGGCCAGTAACAGTCATTTATTCATTATCAAGTACTAAGTGTTACACACAGTTGTGTGTGTCATACTGGTATAGACCAGCAGTACAGGAGGTTTGCTCACTCCAGTGTCACCACAAACATATGAACCATGCATTGCACAGTGGTGCCACCACACTATGACATCATTAGGTGACAGGAATTTTTCAGCTCCTTTATAATCTTATAAAGGAGACCACCATTGTTTAAGTTACTAAATTGTCATTAAGAATCACAAGGCTATAGATATAAAGTAGCTTAACCTCCATTTAAAGTTCATACATTCTCACTTCATTCAAAGAGGCTCTGATTTAAACCACACTTTGCCTTTTTATATTTGCCATGGGTTATGTAAGGAATGGCTACTCTGCCATCAGAGACACAGCGAGCCAAAGCACCTTCTTGGAGGGCACCTCGAAGACGTGTCCATAGGAAAGCATCCCCAGACCTGGAGAGCTGAGCTTAGGCCCCCACAATACACCTGTGCCCCCAGGTCCCAGCTCCCAGCTGTCTCCTTGCAGAGACTGAGTATGGAAAAAAAGTGTACAGAGTGTATCCTTCCCCGTACACTCCCTCTGTGCTTACTAAAGGCCCATCACATGGGCTCTCAATAAATATTAAACGGATGAGTATTGAGTAAACATAAAGTAAATGTACTCATAGGGTAAATATAGCTATTTCCTTTCACAATATTTTTTCTATTAAAGTAAAATTTGTTGACCTAATTGAGACGTCCTCCTTCTAGGGCTAGAGGATTGCAAACACCCAAGTACAAAGCAATGTCTTTCTAATTGTACAGAACTGTTACCAAAACTATGCCAAGCACTGGGGAACCACATTATCAGGAGAAACACAGGGCCTATCTTGGGAAAGTGTACCTTTTAGAGAAGGGGGTAACTATATTAATCAATTACTCGATTAAATGTTTAATTATATTTATGACAAAGTACTCTAAAACAGAATAACTGATAAACAGAACATTCAATCTGGTAAATTTACATTTTTTTTTTTTTTGGTGCCAGGGATTGAACCCAGGAGTGCTTAACCACTGAGCCACATCCCCAGACCCCCTTTTATTTTTTTGGCACCGGGGATTGAACTCAGGGGCACTTGACCCACTGAGCCACATCCCCAGCCCTATTTTGTGTTTTTTATGTAGAGACAGGGTCTCACTGAGTTGCTTAGTGCCTTGCTGTTGCTGAGGCTGGCTTTGAACTAATGATTCTCCTGTCTCAGCCTCTCTAAATGCTGGGATTACAGGCTTGTGCCACTGTGCCCAGCTCATCCCCAGACCCTTTTTATATTTTATTTAGAGATATGGTCTTGCTGAGTTGCTTAGGGCCTTGCTAAGTTTCTGAGGCTGGATTTAAACTCACAATTCTCTTGTCTCACTCTCCTGAGCCACTGGGATTATAGGCGTATTCCACCACACCCAGCTAGTTCACAATTTCTACTTGAGATGTATTCATATGTCACAAATATCTTTGCACATGGAAACCACCCTGTTCCTTTATTAAACACTTGGTACAGTTAAAATGGTGCTTGATGATACCTTCTCTCTTATATCTTTCTTTGATTTTCATGCAATCACACATGCTCCAAGAACAAATGCAACATGTGCTATACGTCAAGATCAAAAGTGAATCTCCAGTGCTCAACAGAAAATGGCTGTACAAAGATGGAAAGAAAAATTGACTTTATCTAAAATCTTTTTGTTGCCATAAGTTTAGCATTTCACAGGTATCCTCAATGACAAACCTCAGGTAGTAAGGGGAAATTAAACCTAAAGAATTTAAGTTGTCCATGCCATTCCTAGCTAATAAGGGAAAGAATTAAGAATCATCCCACTAAAAAGAAAATTCTATATCCTTTAGGTACCTTTACAAATAGCTTGTCACTCACCAGCTTGACTAGTAAGGAATAATTCATGCTGGACAAATGATTAAGATTCCCATTTTGGTTTATGGCCTTTTCCACAGCTCTTCAAATGTTTGATCTCATTTGCAAGTTTATATTCTGATCATAAAGATGCATTTTCCCATAGGGAAAATGAAGAGTGATATCCTAATCTCTTCATCCCAGACACACACCAAATGGATCCAGGGAGATTAAATAAAAGCACAGCTCTGGAAGCACTGCCTGATGCTCTACAGACCCTGCACCCTTGCACACCAGAATCCTTAAGCTTCTTCTGGGGTCTATTTGCTTTCAAGGGTGAACACAGACAAAAAAAATAAAATGGATCCAACAGCTCACTTTCATCATAGTGAGGAATGGTAGCCTTTCAACACTCCACTAACTTCCGGTAAGTGGACCAAAATGGTGATCTTCCACACGTAGAGGCCAGGCACAGGCTCCTGAAGGAACAATGGGACTCACAGTGAACTATTTCCAGACCCCACTGCCCTCTGTTGTGGCTACTGAGTCACCTGGAAATGTGTATTGTTTAATCTGCAACCCCCAGGCCACTGTCTGCAACCCCCACCCCCACCTCACAACACACACACACACATTGCCTGCTCAGTTATTGTCATTGATGGACTCATCCTGGCCTTCTCCACCTCCCACACCCACTCCCTGCCATCATCATTTCCCCTATTGTTTGCAGGGCTTGGCCCTGACCCCTGTGTATTTATAAAGGCCACTTCCCGCTGCATCATTGTGTGCTCTGTGGCCGTCAGCTCCCCATGCTTCCTGACAATGGGGTGGAGGGGCTCGTTAACAACCCAAGTCCAGCTCCCAACTTCCTCCATGTCCTGTTTACTGCACTCTGCAAGCATCTCTCTGGCCACTCCTCGAGCAGAGTCTACCAGCTTTGATTTATCTCAGCTTGTCCTACATTGAACGAAATGACATTCTAGTTCAGCAGTTTGTCTACAATGAAACAACCTAAAGAACTAAGGGATTTCATGTGATAGATTGTATCCCCAAAAGGTGTTTCAGTCTCTGGATTAAACAACTGGGGTTCTGCAGCAAAAACAATGATGTTGGGCTTAGAGAGACACATCGTCCCTGTCCCTGTGTTTCTATATGTGGAATTGCTAGTAGTTGTAGTTTCCATTTTACCCCTCAGTTCCCTAGAATTTGGTGCCCAAGGGTATATTCTGCCAGTTCTATAAAAAATTCAGACAAAAATCCCTCCCCTTATGGGCAAATATCAGAGAAGGAAGACATATCCTTTATAGAAATGTGATGTTTTTGTGTTTCCTAAGATTTCTTTTCTACTTTTTTCTTGACCTCTGCCTTCCTCTCCATAGAAATATCATCTCCTATTGCAGAATGATGCATTAAAACATGTACATGGATGAATGAAAACAGTAGTAGTTTAGTGAATCTATGACTACAATTTTTCAACTTTGCAGTTCTTTGCTTTCAAACCTAATTTTTAACAAGGAACTCCTTCCACTGTCCACACACAAGATGAGAGAACAAAGGCTCAGAATGATTAAGAAACTTGCTAAAGTTCACAATACACTTGCAAACCTCAGAGGTTAGAGTTTGGGTCATTTGTTCTGCCTTGAAGTCATCTAAGTCCTTTCTTCCCCCAGTGTCTCGTTTGCTGTACGTCTGCATCTCCTCTTTTACCACTCATTTACTCTCCTAGAAACAAGATGGGTACGTCTACAGAAACAGTGAACCCCATTCACTGTTAATTATTAATTATTAAGGCCTCAGGAGTCGCAGTTGCTGGGGAAGCTTCAAGGGCACCAGGATGAGCTCCCTTTTAAATCAGGCACTAGTCCAGGCTGTTTGTGACATTTGATCTGTCTCTCTACGAAGCCTGTCAGGAACTGAGCTTTGCACTGCTCAGCATTGTTATTGCAGTCAGAGTTCTACCTTGAATGGGAAACACAAGCAAAAGGTGACTGGAGACACCAACATACCCACCCCTGCTGCCCTCATGTTTTGATTATTTGGTTTGGCAAAGCCATGATCTATTCCTAGCATTCAGTTACCAATAGTCAAGCACTTTTCTTCCTGGGGTCCATCTGTCCATGTTCTGTCACTGATCACAATGCATCCACAGCTCCTTGGGCACACAAGCTGAATATGGGTGTGTGTTTGGTCTGAGCTGTGTAATCCTCTCTGTGCAACAGTCTCCACCCTGCCCTCTCACCCAGCAAGCATCCTGTTTCATTCCTAGCCTGGCTGCTGCTCTAGACTGTGGAGCTCCCAGCAGGTAGTAGGCCAGTCTCAGGACTGGTGACAGAGTGAGTAATGCACTGGCCAGCCAGAAGGTCAGAGGGCAGCTGCCCCTGAGATTGCATCTCTTTAGACCACAAGGCCCAGTAACTGTGATCACCCAATGGAATTAGTTCCCAGAGCTGATTGGCAAGATAAAGCACATTAGCAAAATGTGCCCTCTTTGATTTTCTGCCACAGGGGGCAAGGGCTGGCCTAGAGGACATGAACCCACCACTGACCCTCTCCAAAGGCTATCACTACTATATGACCATCCTTATCAGCACCACAGTCATCATGTAACTCTAGAATGTCACAATCTAGAAGGAGCCAGATGACCCTTCCTTTTATAAATGAGAAGACAGAGCCTCAGAGGGCTCAAAGGGCTTATTGGAACATGCACACAACTCTCCTGTGCCCCCAGTAATCCCTTCATGACATTTTGCCACTATGGCTGGGATAGACCTCCCTGGAATAGAAAGGGGACATAGCAAGTATGAGCTACAGAGATAGAGATATTCCTGTTACCCTGAGTAGCATCAAAAGAATGAAATGCCAGAAAGGAGTTCCCCACTCCAGCCAACACACCTTTACTTGCAGGTAGAGGGAGAGAGAGTAGATCCCAATCACCAGCCCTGGAGAACAGTGTCTTACCCAGTTTCTCTAGCCTACTCCATATAAAGCTAAAGTCACGGAGCCATTGAAACAAATACTCAAAAGAAAAAAAAAAGAGCATACAAAAAGACAGCATAAACACGCACAGACTGTAGTCAAGCAAACACCACTCCACTCAAACTCAGTAGGTACAGTCTCTGACATATAAAATCATTCATTTAATCATTCATCCACTCATTCCTTCACTCAACAAAGATACATATCAAGGTGCAGTCTACACTTATTCATAACATACATTATGCCGGACACTGTACTAGATGGCAGAATAATTCATCTGGAGAATAATTACAGTGAAGCTTCAGTTTGGTGGGGCGAATAGATGCAATAAAAACAGTACAGTATGATGTGAGAACCTCTCTCTCTTTTCTCTCTCTCTCTCTCTCTCTCTCTCGCTCGCTCTCTCGCTCTCTCTCTCACACACACAAACACACACACACATACACACACACGATGTGCTTGAAGAGACTAAACTTACCAGGAGCACACCAAGATGTGTTTGCAGGGAGATGAGATCAGAGCTGAGTTTTTAATAATGACAAAATCTAGAAGTGTAGGCTAAGAATTAGACAAGCAGAAAAGACAAGTAACAGCCTGTGCCTGTGAAAAGGGGCAGATGAGGAGCCACTGGCCACTCAGAAAGCCACGTAGAGTGCGGCACACCTGAAACAGGAGGCAAGCATGGCTCTTTGGGTGGAACCCAGATCACAAGTGGCCTAGAGCACAACACCAAAGTACATGGCCTTTAATCTGAAAATACTGGAGAGTCATTAAAGAACTGCTGAAAGTGATGCCAAGATTATGCTCACAATAAAGAAATACTCTTGTTTCTCAAGTAACAAGTAAACAGAAGAGAGGCAAGACTGGTTGGTGGCAAGGAGGCTATGGAACAATCCAGATGGACACTTCCAATTGCTGAGTGCCCAGTGGGTATGAGGGACTGTACTCATCACTTCACACAGTCTACATCAGCATTTCTTACAACAAATATCAGTGAGCAGCTCCTAGTTTCCAGGCATTGTTCCAAGCACTATAGACACAGTGGTCAGCAAGACAGAGTCCTGGCCCTTGAGCTGCTTGCACTCTTACAGAGGAAGCCAGATGATAAGCACATATGATAATTGTCAGCAGTGACACATACTATACACTGAACATTTCATTGTGTTACTTTCCCAAGATTATACGAAAAGGAAAGGGAAGAGTCAAGATTTGAATTGAATCCTCAGTCCATGAGTTAATCAATACCCATGTGTTTTAATAAAGAGGGATGGAGAAACTAGGGGGATGGAACTCCAGAGGATCCTAATGCCAGAATCTACAAAACATGCTAAACAGTAAATGATGGAAGATCATTTTGCATGTTTTATAGATGAGTTTGTGGGTCAGTCACTTCTGCAAGTTAATTGTGAAAGCGTAATGTTTAGTAAAATGGAAGAGTCTGTCATAGTCTTAGAACTTTCTGAGACCCAGGCTGTTAATTTAGTCTTTCAACCACTCAATTCACATTTTTTAAAATGTTTTTTTAGTTGTAGATGGACACAATAGCTTTATTTATGTATTTTTATGTGGTGTTGAGGATCAAATCCAGCGCCTCACACTTGCGAGGCAAGTGCTCTACCACTGAGCCACAGCCCCAACCCCTCAATTCACATTTAATGAATGCCTACTCTGTCCTGCACACTGTGCTTGGTCTTCAAAACTGGAGATAAAAATACATAGCCCTTGCCCTTAATATGGTCACAGAAGAGTGGGAAATCGGGCTAATAAAGAGAAAAATTACAGAAAACAGGATAGCATCCTTAAAATAGAAAATACTTACTGAGAACTTGTCACATGTCAGATGTACACATTACATGTAACATGGCAATAAATACCAAAGGACCCCTCTGTTTGTTACTATGATTTTTATAGAAGTCAGAGAATGATGGCCATCAGTCCAGGAAGAGTCCCAGGAATGGGAAAGCATGTTAGGTCTGGGAAACTTCAGGAAGACAGACTCAATGGAAATGCAGGTTAGGTATCACTTATCTGAAATGCTTAGGATTGGAAGTGTTTTGGACTTGGAATTTCTTTCATATTTTAAATATTTGCATGGATATAATGAGATATCTTTGGGTATAAAACCCAAGTCTAATCAAGAAACTTATTTATGTTTCTTATACACTATGTTCTCAGCCTGAAAGTAATTTTATGAAATATTGTTATTGTACTTGTGTTTTGTTTTGTTTTTGGTTTCTGATGCTGGGTATTGAATCCAGGCCCTGTGTAGACCCTCAAAAAGTTTTGAATTTTAAAGCATTGCAGATATGGGATTTTTAGATGAGAGATGCTAAACCTATGCTTGTCATTCAAATGATATCTCCAGGTAGAACAGTAGCTTATTTCTTATATGGAGTTTTGTTTTTCAGATCACAGGTATCATAATAAGCCAGCCAAGTGAGAGAGTTTCTGAAAGGGACATTGTCTACTTGGTTTGCTGGGGTTCACATGGCGTTGAATAACTATAAACCTAATCATTAGAACTGCCCTCTAAGATGAAACATTCTCTAGTAAATATCCTGCATAGTGATTCATCTTTATTCTTTCAGATATAAATTTGATTTCTAAAGACAGAAAATGGTTATTTCTTTCTGGTTTCAAATATCATTTTCGGACCTTGAAAAGCACGTCAACCCAAGGGGCACAATGACCATAATGCTATAGGTTTTTCCTAAGGAGTGGTTCCAGAAACGTTTAGTATCCTATAGGTGGATTAAGTACATAGTCTCCCAAAAAGAAGACTGTACTTTGAAATACAACCTTTAGTCTCATTATTTAAAAGCCTCAAAATTCAGATGTATGATATCTCATACTGTGAGGAAGTACAGTGGCAACTCTCTGGTGATTATCTTGGGTAAGTTTCCTAGGTCTTGGCTCTGTTGCTTCAACTGTGCCCAATTTCTTCTTTTAAGAAATCTAAATGTCAGCAAGGAGTAAGCAGAATCTACATATCACTGAATTATTCATGGCAGGCCCTAGCACACCCAATTCCCAAATCGCTCTTCAGTTTTAAGATTTCTACATTTTACCCCTAAATGCATTTTGAGGAGCAAGGTAACCTGTGTCGTGACTTGGTTTATTTTGCTTTAGGGAGAGATTTCCCTAAGCACTGGGAAGAATGTGCGATAGGAAAGAGAACACCGAAGAGAAACAAAACTTCAGACAGAAGTGCGAAGGAAGGAAGTGGAAACAGAGGCCAGCTGAATTCCTCTCTCCCACTTTCAACCTGAGACTGCCTCCCTGAGCCCTGGGGTCCCAGAGGCTTCCAGGTCCTCCAACAGGGATCAATGTGTGCATTTCCATATCAAAGAAGCAAATTGAATGCAGAGGTCCCCACTGAGAGAAGAACTAAACGGAGAGCAAGCAAGTTAGAAGTCTCTGTAAACTCCAGCCACGAAGACCTCATTTTTCTCATCCTCAGTTACAAATCATCTATTGAGCAAGTCCATCAAACAACCGACCCACTCCCCTACTTTCAGAAATACACTCCAGTATATTCAACACAGAACCTGAGCATAGCTAAGGTAAAACATCTCAGAAAACAGCTTTGTTCTACCCTTTAGTTCCAAAAGGAAAACCAGTGGTTTCCAAGGCCACCAGGTGAACACCTGCCCTCTGAAGTTCATATACATCGGAAAGTAAAAAGAGCACATAGACAACTTGCAGAACCTTTCTTCACCTCAACCTAAGTGGAACCCATTCACTCCAGGAATGACAAACGCTGGAAGAGAAGCAGGAAAAGGGATGTGTGCAGGAAACTGAAGATTTGAGAGCAGTGCCCAGGTACCCTCTGGTCTATGCCCAGGTATGAGGTGAGTGAGCCATGCTTAGGACAGCCTGGTGCATCAAATGGCTGTCCCTTCTGGGAGTCACAGCAATGCACTTCAAACAGTGTCTGTAATCAAGCTGCTTGGGTGGAGTATTCCCCCAGTCAACTCCAGGAAGTTCCCTATCCAAAGCTATTCATTAGGCTGGAGCTGTGCAAATAATTAGTCTCCCACGTGCACCATAACCCTCCTAGGCTGAGAGCCCAGACCACTAGTCCAGGTGGGACCATCAGGCTGCACACTGGTGGCTCAGACATTACCATAGAAACAGGAGGCTTTATTTATTTTACTAAATAGAACAAAACAACAGACGGCTATCCTTTAGACAATAGGATCACGTCATCTGAGCCTGCTGGGCCCCAGGTGACAAGCCCAGTCCCAGTTCTCTTTCTTTAGCCTCCCTTGCACAGTATTCTGGAGGAGGTGGACCCAGCAGGCTGTCCCAGGCCAGGCTGTCTGATGCTGAGAATGTGTCACTGCTGAGCTGAAGCCGCCCTTGCAGATGTTTCCTGAGCGGAGCCAGACCAAGGCTGAGCACAGAGGGTTTTTTGGCAGCCGGAGGCCAGGAGGCTAGGAGGCAAGGAGAGTCAGCCCTGAGTTCAGCCTTTGTGACCCTCCCTTAAAATGTGGAGAAATAAGCCATGTATCAAAGGATCCTAAAATATAGTTACTGTTCTAGTCAATGAAAGAACTTAGAGAACAGAAATTCCATCTTTATGGTTGACAATGGATAGTGCCATGCTGATCACTGACTCTGAAATCTTTTTTGGAGAGGGAGGGCATGAGGATTGAACTCAGGGACACTCGACCACTGAGCCACATTCCCAGCCCCATTTTATGTTTTATTTAGAGACAGGGCCTCACTGAGTTGCTTAGCACCTCCCTGTTGCTGAGGCTGGCTTTGAACTTGCGATTCTCCTGTCTCAGCCTCCCGAGCCGCTGGGATTACAAGCAGCCACCACCTTGCCCAGCTTGACTCTGAGATCTTAAAGAAAGCAAATTGCGGTAAGTCCCCTCCTCTGATCCATCACTCACCATCCACCCAAACTCCTGCCTGCCTTCTCATGAAGCTTCGTTCAGTTACTCCAGTTTATATAAAACTCCCCTTTCACATTTGTAATAGCAAAATAGTAGTGATTCCTAATGCCTTTGAGGTCTCCACTCTGGACCATTCAGTCTAAGCATTTTAGATAATAAAATAATTACTTCTCATGCTGACTCCATGAAAGGTACTTGGGCTATCCTTACTTTATGAGTGATGATACGAGGCACAGGGAGGTTAAGTAACATGCCTAAAATCACACAATTACTATGAGGCAGAGCCTGGATTTGAAGTCAGACATTCTGATTTCAGAACTTTACTTACTATCTTAGTACACTTCACTTACCACCTATTAGTTAGTAAATTTGTTTCTTTGTTTTATTTTGTTTTGTTTTGTTTTTTGGTACTGGGGATTGAACCCAGGGGTGCTTTACCACTGAGCTAAGTCCCCAACCCTTTTATTTTGTGAGACAGGGTCTCACTAAGTTGCTCAGGGCCTCACTAAATTGCTGAGACTGACCTTGAATTTGCAGTCTTCCTGCTTCAGCCTCCAGAATCACTAGTACTACAGTGCTACCACACCCAAATAAATTTATTCTGGGTTTTTTTTTTAACTCAACAAATATTCTCAGAACATTCTTGGCTAGACACTGTGAGAAATGAAGATGAACATAATCAACCTTATTCATGTACTCAAGATTCTTTGCCACAAGTACATATCATACCTGCCCAAATAAAAATATTGTGAAGGCAACAGAAATCCATCATAAGTATTGATTGTCATAGGAAGTCTATCATAGGTTTTCATGAAGAATCAGATGCTTAAACTAGGACTTGAGGGATATAAAATCAAAATAGAAAGCAGTGCTGACAGAGCATGATACATGTTTGTAGAAAGCAATTTTCTAGATTAATAATCGTGATGTATGCATACATGGAACTATAGGTGATATGAACAAAACTGGAGGTTATGGCCATAAAATTATTTGGTTGAGGATTTATTTCTAGATAAAGGGAAATCAATGGAGATATTTAAGCAAGAGAATGATACAGAAAGATTGATCTACAATGCACACTATGATTAAGATAAAAGGAAGAGAAGCAGAGGACCAGCAAGTAACAATCAGAGTGGGCAAGGGATCACAAGCCAATCTTGAATGAACTGTCATTGAGGATGGAGAAGAACTCATGAGGAACACATAGAAATGCTGAATCAAAAGTTCTGGGAGGTACACCATGCATAGGATCCATGGAAGAGGATGATGCCAGTCAGGGGGCTGCAGGAAAACCACCACTAAGAGAGATAAAAGTTACAAAGAGGATCTGGCTAAAGGAAGAAAGGGAAAGGTTTGTGTGGAGTATCCCAGATATTCTGTGCTTAAGACACAGATAGGTATGGAAAACAGAGAGTTGAAAATCTTAGATGACAGTTTAGCAGATTACAAACATTGAGAAAGATCTAAGTGTTATCTACACAGTGGTGGCTATTATAATGGGAGATGGAGATAGAAAGGACATCAAACAGAAATTTTGGCTTTTTTATTATAGAGAAGAAAATAATTAAGGTTTCAAGTACCCTGAAAGTGACACATATCTCTGATTTTTGTCAAATGCCTTAGACCACAACCTAGTGCAAATAGACATGCAATAAATATTTATAAAAAAGAATGAAACACTGTATAATTAGGGAAATTTAGAAAAATATTCTGAGCAATTACAAAAACTTGAAATTCTGCTCTGTACAACATATGAGTAAATAAATGACACCAATGTGTTTTTGTCAGCAAGTGTACGGAGAGCATCCAAAATGGTATTAGGATCTCCCCTTATGATGATGGCTTCGAAGTTCAGAGCTATGGAATCTTCCAGACTACACAACCATAGCATTGAGTATCAGTAGGTTTCATGTAGGTTTTTTTTCCTCTAAGCCCTTTAGAATTCCGAGTTCTAAAATGATGACCTTTCAAAGGGTGGACATGTTGGCTGTCCCAGGCCCACACCCTATCTATGAAACAAGGACAGAATTCTCAGTTTCAATCCTGCAAGAAAATAGTTTGTCATACTTGGCCAAAGAATTTTAAATGCTGTTTTAAACTGCAAAGTAATTATTAGATGAGGTATTTATTTTTATTGTAAAACAACAAAAACAATTCTCTTTTATCTCAACAATCATTTCTAAGAATTGCTCAGGCTGGTTGACAGATTAAAGAGAGAGGATTCTGCATTCAGGCTCCAACTAACTTTCCCCGCAGCAAAGATGACTAAGTAGGTATTTTGTATATACATCTTATGCAAAATAATATTCAGCAACAACCAAGAGCAGAAACTGAGCAGTGGAATAATTTCCATTTTAATTTTCAGGTCACCACTAAGATAAATTTGGGGTAATTTGATGACTTGCAGTGGTTTTTCTCTGGTGGTTCTCTGAAGACTGAAGGATGGTTAAGGAGATAAACAAGAAGACAAATAGTGTGTCACCACAGATACCTGAACCTGTTTCTTCCCATCAGAAGATATTCACCACATACTGGTTCTTTTTATCTCTTACTGGTCCTGTTCAAAGCATTGCTTTGCACCTTCACCTAATTCTCAAACTTCTGAAAATTAAAAACTTTATATAAAAGAGATTTAAGTCAGTATTTTATTTCATCTCTCTCTCTTTTTTTTTTTTTTTTTTGCCCTTTTCTGTTATTGTCTTTATATTTCCCATTTCCTTTGGTACTATGTGAAGAAATTGCCTCACCCCAGACTTAATCTAACAGGAAAAATGTTGAAACTTGCTTTATCTTGGGTCTTAACTCTCAGATACAGACTAGTTTATTTGATCTTATTTTTCAGACCCCAAATGAAATCAAAAGCCTTAACTAAGATCACCCTGAAGTTAAGGAGCCATAGCAAGAAAATCCATGGCTACCATCTTCTGGGAGCATAGAATGTGAGAAAACAAGACGTTCTGCTCATTGTCTTCAGCTCCAGTAAGTCACCAGATTAGAGATAAGAAAAAGACATAAAACTAGGTTAAAAGGTACAAGTGGAACTGGGTTTACTGTGTTTTCACACTGTGTTTTGGGATAGAAAAAAAAGCACCCTAGTGATCCACCTCCAGTGTCTGCATTTAGTAGCTAAAATGGTAACCAGCATGCCTGTGTCCATGTCTGAGTTGTCCAGGCTGGCCTTGAACTTGTGATCCTCCTACCTCAGCCTCCTAAGTACCTGGGATTGCACACACACTGCTGCTCCTCTCAGCTCCCTGCTAGGTGTCCATGCTTCTGGACACCACAAACCAGAAGCATGGGATCATGGGCTTAGCCAGAAACACCTTGCCCCTATTTACAGTGCTTCATATCTAATCAACTTCACCAACCAAGAGACTTGTATTCAGGTTTAAATCTGCTCTAATAAACAAACACACACATGTACACACCTCCCATGTCAGAACTAGTAACACCAAAGGAGAATTTTGACACTGAGAGGAGGGGTTTTAAAAATTTAGGACACTATTAAACTGATATGATCAAAAGTAACTATTTCTATCTTTTCAACTTAAGACATGTTTTCATTAAAGACACCCATACCTATGAGTCAAAAACAGAATCTATTTTTCCAGAAGAATGTTTGAAATTCTTTTCATTTGCATTTTGTATTGGAGATTCAGATTCAATCTACACTTTGGGGTGAAGATCCCTGTAGTCAAGTCATGGAAGTTTGTTTGAGCTACCAGTTACCCTACCCAAGGTCAAGAGAACCTTGAGCTTTCCCATTGTTCCTCAAGGCTGGAGGATATAAAAATCTGCAAAGCGTAACTTGTTTCCTCCATAGTAAATACACTGAAATACAATGTTGGAATTCTTCCAAATTATGATAAGAAACCACCAATAGCATGAAAGAGGATTACCTGACCAATTTATAGTCCACTTCCAGGCACAGTGCAAGTGATCACATGCCCACACCCATGTGTACTCCCATATGTAGTCAATTCTGAGTAGTAGGTCAGGGAGCTATAACCTAGCCAATCTACCAACATGAACAATAATCTTTTAAAGTCAGCAACTTTTTCTAGCTAAGAAGTTTCAGCTTTCATAAGACAGGTTTGCTCTGAAGTGGAAACAAACCTTATTATTTTCTCAGGATCCTTAATGCAAGAATAATTCACCATGGAAAGTGCATTTATGACAAAGCTGTGGCAGAATGTGATATCACTCATGTGCCTCAACCTCTACGTATACCTGGAACCCCTAGACCATGTTAGAGAAGGCCATCCTCAATGTGTGAAGGCCTCTAGTCAACTGAAGAGGACCTTTGGGAACTTGGAAGTGTGGGAAGAATGTGAGAAGGCTCCAATCACTCTTGAATGTTTAGAACACAACTATAAATAACCTCAGGGTTTATCCTCAGAAGAAAGTATGAAAGTTAATGAATATAATTTGTAGACCTAAAACAAAGCACATGAATATGATCTCATTCATGTATGTGCTACCAGAGCAAAACATACTTCCCTAGAATCTGCACAATCACAGAGCTGAGGAGACCTCATCAAATCTAGAGGATGCTTCCTGGATAGTGCAAACAACACTCATCCCAAATTTTGCAGACAAAGTTGAGACTCCAGCTTTGCCACTATCTATAAGCAATTTCTCCCTCTGTACTCACTTTCCTTATGAATGGATGAGAGGATTGAATGAACTGACTTTTAAGATGCTATTGTAGAAATCCAGTCATGTTGATAAGACTCCAGTGCTCTAGACTAGTGAACTTTCCTGTTAGCTTCTATATCCATAGGAGAAACTGTAATCTAAGTCTCTTCTATTTCCTTTTGATTTGGCTTATATTTATTCATCCACCTTATTCATTCAGCAACATTTTGTCAAATGCAAAGCACTGATGGATACGAAAATAACTGTAATGGCTACTAGTCCTCCATGGCTTTCCTTATATGCTAATCTCTTTGAGCCTCACAGCAAACCTGCCAGGTGTAAATGAAAAGCAGGCAAGCCAGGCATGCCTATTCCTGCTTTAATAATGAGAATACTTGGAACTGGTGAAAATAAATGATTCAACAATGCTCGTGTGTCTTAAAATATTGATACAGGGCCAGTAACCATATTTTTTGAACTCATGGACTAATCTCTGATCCCTTATTCCAAACTTCCACAACAAAACAATATTCTGCATATTTAAAGGAACATTTTTCTTTATACAATACCCTCTAAAGAAGAATATCTACTTTGATCTTCACAAAAACCCTACTGAGAATCAAATCCAGCCAACATAACCAGACAGGAAGTGAAGAATTGAGACTTTGTTCTAGTTAACTCAAATTTGTAGATGATAGCTCAACTACAAATGTAACAGAATCTTCAATGACCTAATATAAAGAAAATTATCAAACATATAGTTCCTGTTATATATCAGGCAGCAGCCACTATACTATTTTCTTAACACATATCTTTTAAAAATATCTACAGTTTTAGGTAAGTATCATCATTTCACAGAGAAAAAATCAAGGCTGAGTTAAGTAAAATGCATAAGGTCACATAGCTAATAAGTGACCAAGTAAAACTTAAACAGAAGCATGTTGGATTGCAAGGTCCAAGCTCTTCCCATAGGTCATAGGGAGATTCTATAACTTCAAATTTACCACCTCAGTTCCCAGTCACATCAAGCAATTGAGTTGACTTCTATTCTTCAAGAGAAACTAATCCTGAAGAATTACCTCACTTTGTAATATCTGAGGAATTCAGATATTACAGAAATCTGAGGAAGTGAAATTTGAGGAAGAAGCAATTTAGAAATAATATCAAGTAAGTTAGATGATAAGAGTAATAGTACCAGTAGCAGAAAGAGGATGCCCATCTACCAAGCAGCGGTTGGTATTCATTCTTAAATGCATAACAAAGACTTCTGTACTGACAAATTCTCCTTCAGCTAAATGATAAGAGCCAATTACATTTTGGGGAGTTCAATGCATTAGACTAGAGATTTCCTAGCTGGATTTGGCAGGAGTATTAGGTTATGCTACATGAAGAAATGAGCCCACAAAATTTCAGTGTCATAAAAACAACAAGTTTCATTTCTTATTATGCAAACTCTGATACAGATCCAGCACTTCTCCATGATGAGTTTCTTTTTGCCAGAGATGAGGCTCCAATCTATTTCTTTAAAAATAGGCTATAACCTACTTGGCCTCTGAGTTGCCATGGCAAAGAAAGAGATAGCGACTGGGTCAAGTGCTGCCCCTTTAATTCTCAACCTGGAAATAATATGCCATTTCTTCTCATTGCCCATTAGTCATATTCAGTCACATGGCCTAACTGATAAAGGGAGCTGGGAAGCACCTGTATATTTGGGAAGATGTAAATGTCTTTGCCACATTTCTTTTCAAAGATAGTAACCTCATTTCCAGCACATCATGAAAATGGATACTTTCAGTTTTTCTTCAGGGTGTTCTTTATCCTTCTTCATCCTACTCCATGACCTTGGAGGCTGAATCTGCATCAAATGGGTACCTACCCTTTGACTTCCTGGGCCTTGAACTTCTTGTTTTCTTATAGGGAGCACCTGTAGGAAAAGAGAGAGAGGTCAAGATAATACTTGTTTTCTATTCTGTGGCATCACCATGAGTGGGTTTAGGGTCCTACCATTTTCCACTTTAATTCTTCCTAGATTCCAGAAAATGGTTTCACTTCTCATCTCTTCAGGGACCCCAACAACCTATTCTTATGAGACTGAGTGTATTATACCATTTCTTGTGGTTTCCCCACCCTCTGCCCACATCTTTGTAAGCTGTCTCTACTAAACTCTTCTCAGATTACCCAGTGTAAATGCTCCTGTTTCCTGCTGAGGTCCTGACCTACACAAGAGAACTGAGGAGGATTTATACATCCTAAATGTGGAGAAGAGTCTTTGTCACACTCTGTCAATTCAGTTAGAAATGTGTTAATTTTTGATAGATTCTATTTACAGTGTAAATTGTGTAAAAAAATACCACTGTAAATTGGTATTTTTTCCTTCACTTCTCTCTCCACTTTCATCCCTCCTGAACATTATCAGAAAAGTTGGTTTACTTATTTATTTTTTTCTGATAGAATCCTCTAGTGAAATCTCATTACCATAAAAAAGATAAAAATCCTTAGCTCAGATTTCAATACTCTCAATTACTCAGCCAATTTTCAGGTCACTCTAGATTCTTAAGGCCACAGGTTGGCATACTCCATCCCATGTGACAAATCTGGAACTTCTACAGATAAATTCCACCCCCCACCCCAGGGCCTTGTGCATGAAAGGCAAGCACTCCACCAACTGAGATATGTCCCCAGTCTACAGATAAACTTCAATTGAAACACAGCTATACTCATTCAATTATGTATCATCTAGAATTGCTCTCATACTACAGCAACAGAATTGTATAGTTAAGACAGACTATATGGTGTGCAATCCCAGAGTATTCATTACCTGACTCTTCACAAGGAAAAGTTTACTGTCCCTATCCCATCGCAGTATCATCTAAAACAGTCATATGTCACATAGTTCCAGACCAAGAATGAGCCTTACCCTTGGTACCAATTATACCTATACAAAATTAAATTCATATGTAGTCTTAAATCTTACCCAATCCATAAAACATACCCAATGTTTTCTGTTGGATTTTTTCAGCAGTTAGTTTACAACTGTAATTAGCATTTCCTACATTATGTCTTTGATAGATTTGACTGTTTTTATGTCTGTTTTTCTGTTTGAGTTTAAAGAAATTTAAGGACACAAATTACATTTTAAGCACCTTTATTCCTCCTTTGGATACCTCTTGTGTTAATCAGCTTTTCATCACTGTGAGCAAAAGAACTGACAAGAACAACTTAGAGGAGGAAAAGTTTATTTTAGCCTCATGGTTTCAGAGGTTTCAGTCCATGTTAAGCCAACTCCATTTCTCTGGGCCTCAGATAAGGGATATAACATCATAGTGGAAGGGCGTTGCAAAGGAAAGCTGCTCAGCTCATGGCAGTCAGAAAGTAAGGGGTTGAGAAGGCACACACAAGAAGCCAGGAACAAGATATAGTCCCTAAAGGCATGCCTTCAGTGACCTACTTTCTCTGTAACCTGTCCACAGGTACCACCCACTAGTCCATTCAAAATGAATCTGTCAAGTGGATTAATCTACTGATGTGGTTACAGTCCTAATCACTGCCTAAAATGCCCTAGCACTGAAATTTGCTGCATAGGAAATCATGCTTTCAAAACATAAGCTTTCAGGGCCTATTTCTAAATCCAAACCATAATTCCTGCATAGCATCTGGAACACCATACCTGCTAGATATCTGTACATTGAATGAATGAATGAATGTGTACAGAAGTAAGGAGCATTATTAACTCCTCTTGTAATCAGAAAATAACATGATCATAGGTCCTAGAGATTCATAAAGAAATCTTCATCATTTTAGTGCCCAGAATCTAAAAGAGAAAAAGGGGAAAAGCTAGAAGTCTCACTACTCTTTAAGGCACAAGAGATGTTTATGTGAGAACAGATAATCTACTCTTCCCATCTATAGCAAGAAGACAACAGAAACCTATATTTTAAAAAGTGAAAATAACTTATGTCAATATGGAAAAATAACACCAGGACATGGAGTAGTGTGAGATAGAATTAGTTAATTCCATACCAGTAGGTAACATTTTGGGGGTGCCCCAATGTATGTCAGTGTACATTACCTTCTTTTCATTTTCAGCCCCACTAATCATAACAAAAATATTTGTCTTCCATTAATATATTTAGTGCATCTTATAATATACTTTCAAGTCTATTTCTTCTCTTAAATCTCAGAACAACCTTATAGCTTACATAGAATCCTATTTTAATACTGAGAAATGAATAGAATAGAATGGAATAGAATATTTCACAAAAATAGGCACTTAACCACATGCTCTCTATCCAAGAGAGAGAAAAAGGGAGGGGGATGGCAAGAGGGAGGGAAGAAGATTGGGTATAGTTAAGAATTTCTTGTCCATTCTCTTTTTAAAGTATTTGTAGTGGTGAAATTGTTCATCTTCGGAATTCCTGGCAGGGGGTGATTACTGATATTTCTTCCTCTTCAGTTTTGCTGAAGCCAAAAGAATAAATGTTTCTGAAGATAAAACCAATGTATACAAAGGATAAAGACACTTGCCTGGTTCCTACCCAAGTTCATTTTCAAGCTTCTTCATCTTTCCCACTGCAAATTCATTTGTGAAGTCTGTTTTTCTCCTTTGTTCTCCAGAATGACTATATCCAAAGGGTAAGGAAAAAATAGATAACAGGAAGATCCTATGGATTGTGTAGCTGGACAAAACTGAGAGCTATTAACTAGAGTTATCTCCTATTTTTCTCTTTTGTACTCATCACCCTTCTTCAATTTCCATTGCATTTATTACCATTCTATGAATAATAACGGCTCCCAATTCTTTATGTTCTACTCTATGGAGAGAAGTTAATTCCTCTAAAAACCAAGAGTCCAATTCAAGGAATTGAATTTGAAAATTTGCACTTAAAACAAATTTCAATGACAAAAGTCTTGAAAATGAAGGCTTTCAAACATACAAGCCAAGTCTTTGAGAGGGAGAAGTATGGAGAAAAATGCATTATGGTCTAAAAACATTTTTCCTACTCAAAAGAAAATAAAAGTCTGATCACATGTAGGAAGAGAAAAATCATAAGATGTGACCAGAATTTCAATGCTTGTCAGTCTACAAAGGGGAACCCTATCTTTGGTAAAATGTTCAGGTGAGATTAAGACACCACGAAATCCCCCCCTGGTTCCAGGAGCCAGGCCAAGTACCAATGTGAAAGGCAAAGAAGGAAAATATGTGTGTCCAATGAAAGAAAAATATTCTTAAAACTGAAATTAACCAATAGAGTAAGAACTGCTTTGAGGAACTATGAGTTCCATGTCTAGGAGGATTCCCCATGGTCAAAATACTCCCAACCCAAGGGGCAGTGGAGTGGGGATGGAAGGAAAGACTAAAAGGCCTCTGTAATTCCAAATAGAAATTCCTAATAAATTTATGCTATAGGCAATTTAAAAACAAAAACAACAATAGATAGTATAGCTCTGGCAAGGGTCAAAACTCAAAAAGTGGCCATTATCAGCACCTGAGCTCTACAGTAGCCATATTTGAATGTGAACAAGTGGGTTAGACTTAGTAGGTCTTTTGGTCCTTATTGACTGCTTATCCGTGCTGTTCCAGCTAGAAATCATCATAGGCCATAAATAAACAAATGGGATTGTATATTCCAAGAAATCTTTGTTTATATTTTTTGAAAAGGCAAGCTTTTAGATTTGGCCAGCAAGCTATAGTTTGTTCTTAATAATCTCATCCCCCAATGGAAAAATAATTTTTTCCTAGATAATCTTATAGTTGCTGAAAAAGAACTATGAGAAATATTGATGTGGAATCTGAGTTATGGAGGAGAGAGGAAGCTCTTAATAAGACTGGGGAGGGTGAGACCTCTATGTCTCAACCTGCATTTCTTTCAAGGGCGGCTCATTATAGTCCTAAGCAATGACATGGATCATGGGAAACTACCATGCCTGGTGATGTGGATATTAGACAGCATCCATGAGATCCAAAGCCTGGGCATCAAAAACATTAAATTTAATGTTAGTGATGAAAAAATAAATTATTCTACAATGCAATATCTCATTGTGCCAAGGAAGAAACTGGGATCAATAGAAGAAAGTGGCATGAGGTAACACAACTATTGATCAAAGACCTGAGCTTGAAAAGCATGTCAGTAATTGCTTTATTAATACCCTCCTTAAGCCTTGCATGGTGGTGCATGCCTATAATCCCAGCAGCTTGGGAGGCAAGGCAGGAGGATAGAAAATTCAAAGTCAGCTTTTGCAAAAGGCAATAGTGAGGTGCTAAGCAACTCAGTGAGACCCTGTCTCTAAATAAAATAAAAAATAGGGCTGGGGATGTGGCTCAGTGGTCAAGTTTCCCTGAGTTCAATCCCCAGTCCAAACCCCAAAAAATACCCTCTTTAAATGTGACTGAGGGTGGCCATTTCACAAGTCCCAGGAACAGTTCTGACAGGTGTGTAGGACTTAACCTCAGCCTGAAGACATCAGATTATGTTACCTCTAAGCTCCTAAATCCCCAATAGATGCAATGACACAGCAAAATTTCTAAAATTCCCTCTCCCAGAAAAGTTTTAGGAAACAATGGCTAATGTTTCATTAATTACTAATCAAAAATATCTCTGGCCTGCATAAAGACTGGACTATCTTATGTACACTTATAAAATATGAAAAAGTGACCAGCAAAGGCTATTTCCTTTTTTCTGACTTGGAACTTATTCTCTGTACTTTACCACTTCCTGAACTACTTAACACCTCACTTTAATTGAGCATAAATTTAAGAAATTGAGCTAAAAAAATTATTCCAAATTTTGGAGTGTTTTTCAAAGCCTTAAGGCTTCCATTTGGAAATTTTCCTCCTATCAACAGCTGACTGTGACTTAAGAGAGTCTAGACATGGAAGTGAAACTATGCATCCTTTTAAACCTAAAATCCTTCACAGGGCCATTCAAGGGATGGGAGATGAGAGTCGTCCTTCCAGTGCTGGCAATAAGGGAGTGCATTTTCTGTAGAAATTTAAAAACAAGACAAAAACTGATGAAAACGTGGTTGGCCTTTTACTATCACCATGAACAAGCAATTCTAAATAACATCTATGATCAAATACTTCTTCATGATGAAGAGGGTGAATGGGTCCCACCATTGCCCCCCCACCCCGCCCCACACTGCAGTGGACCTCAGTTTAAGGGATATGTTTGACACTAGCCAAATTAATGGAAAGGTCCATTTTCAGATTCAGGATAGGAATCCCTTTGCCTCTTCCCCAGACTACCAACAATGTCAGGGAGAAAATGATAAGGGGCTCAAATGCATAGAATCTCAAGCTGAAAAGTATCCTAGAAACCACATGGAGGAAACCACTTACTCTATAAGAAACTGAGATTCAGCGATGTGAAATAACTTCAGAATACTCACACAGCTGGTTGGAAAGCAGGTGATGGCACTGGAGCATTGGAGATCTGAATCCTGTGCACCACTTTCTGCTTCGCCCCTGAGTCTACCATGACAAGCTTATTCTCCTAAAATTATTGATCAAGTAACCCCTTTTCCATGGGGAGTGCATTCTAAGACCCAGAAGATGCCTGAAATTGTGGATAGTAATGAACCCCATATATCTGATATTTTTCATGTACATATACAATTATGATAAAGATTAATTTATATATTAGCCATAGTAAGAGGCTGATAATAATGACTCTAATACTATAGAACAATTATTACAATGTACTATAATAGAAGTTATTTAAAACTTATTATTTCTGGAGTTTTCCATTTAATATTTTTAGGTCATGTTGACTGTAGGCAACTAAAACCATAGAAAGCAAAATCACAGATAAGGGGGAACTAGCACATTTGAATGTGGAGGGATAAGGAAGTTCTCTATTACAAGGAGACCTTTTCCCTAAGTCTTTTCTCCAACTCTCCTTTTAATTCATACCACCATGACAAATGACCCACACTCAGTCTGCAGCCATAATGGCTCTGGTTAGTTCACATTAAATGACGTATAATTAGCTCAAGCTTCATTTCCTTCTCACCCCCCTGAGCCTATATTCATTTTATGGTTGACTTATTTGGCCTACTAATTTTCAGGGACTCAATCAATACATTACAATTCCTATTTAATTCAGTCTCTCACCCTATCCGGTGGAGCCATTCATATACAGCCTGAGCAATGAAGTCCAAGAAAAAGGAATTTGGACCAAGTTGACCAGAGAGGCACAGGAAAGTGATTGGGGGAATCAGCCAAGTTTCAGTACTTCTTCCTCCTTGTAGGCCTCCTCCCTGGATCATGCTAGGCTTTTAGGCACTAATGAATTCAAAGTCATTTGGTTTCCCACTTTTTTTATACATGTCCTTAAACAAGCCCTGCAAAGGGCTCATAAAATTCAGTTATATTCATTTATCCAAATATATTTTAAGTTTCTATCCAAGAAGTCACAGTTACATTCCATAATGTTTAAGAAGTCCCCTTGTTTATTTACCTCTGTGCCCCTTAGTAATTGTACTTGGATCCTAGCCTCATCACCTGGGGCCAGTAAACAGAGACAAAAATATCACTTGGATTAGTCAACAATGCAGGAAGGAATAGCCTAAAGCTAAGCCCAAATCCAACCAACAGAAATGGCGGTTCTCACTCTGTCCCAGGGATTCTACCCATTCTCTTTGTCCAACAACTGAAGCTCTCAAAATTATCTAGGTCAAAGCTCTCTCTCCTCCTGGACACATTTTATCAGAGAACCCAAACAGCAGCAGCAGCAGCAGCTATTGTCAGCACTGGAATCCAAAAACATCTGGGTTACATCCCAGGCTGTCAATCTTCCTTACTTATTAATAAGAAAGAGGGATGACAAAAAATATGGATAAAAGGTTATCGGCCCCTCTTCTTTCCTCCCTAGCATCTTTCCAATGGCCTTGATTGATGCCAGATTGCCTGGCAAGGAATAGAAGGGCTATTTTTAGTTGGCTCTGAATCTGAAGGACTTTTATTTCTGCTTGTGAACCTTTATAAATATTTAAAATAAAGAAAAAGCATGAATGGGAGAACATGTGGTCTCATAGATAGCTATCAAATCTGTCTGTAGAAATTATAGGTGTGTGTGTGTGTGTGTGTGTGTAGCTGGGGTGTTGTCTGGAGTTACAGAACTGTAGTTATGTGAATAAAGAAAATTCTTAAAGTCCTGGAGAAAACTTCAAAGCCTAGAGGAAATCAAAGCTGATAAGTTACACACTCTGGGCTCTTTATCCAAATGTCTTCACCACCTTCAGGCTTTTTTTCTTCAGGCAGCGACCAGGCATGCTTACTTTCTCCCTAATGAAAAAGGGAAATGCCCAGTGGGAGAGGAACACAGAGAGTCAGGTGCAAGTCTTCAAATGACAGTTCCATGATCACAGAAGAGCAAAGCATTCCACCCACTGGGTCTCAGGATCCCTGTATGTAAAATGAAGATAGGACTAACTCCTAAATCCAAACATGTACTTGTAAAGTGTCCATCTCCATTCTTATGATCTTTAGCAAATGCCTTCCTTCATTTCAGAAAAGACTGAAATGTTTTGCTCTTTGTTTTCTCATATGGCACATTAAAAAGTCAATTCAGCAAGCATTTCCTGAGTGTCTGCTGCACAAAATACTCAATGCTGGCCAGTGGGAGAAAGGAGCTCTGAGGAAGACCAAGTTCTCTGGTAGATGAGTGGGCAATATTCTCGTAGAGTCCCGCAGGCTCAACTTCAAAAGGAAGCAGCTCCCTTCTAAAGAGAAGAAACTGTCACATTCCTTCCTTCATGGAAAAAGATTGGATGGATCCAAGTTTTAAACAAGACTTCACCCATATTATCCATCTCAACAAAACTGCCAACTGCTGCCTATCTTGCAGAGACAGGAATGGGAGGGAGGTCAACATGTCCCTCAATAATTCATTCAATACTATTTGTTGAGCAACTACTAAGCTAAGTGCTAAGAATGCAACATCAAAAAAGCGGCAGCTACAATGCCTATTGTGAAATTTACAATCCAGTTAGGAATTATAGGCATCAAAAATTAATTATAAACTTGATAGGCATGCACAGGATGCCACAGTTGAGAAGCCCAAAAGGAAGATTTTAATCATCCAGTCCAGTACATAATGTTCCCTTTTCAAGCATGTTCCTGTAGGAGGCCACAGATAATTCTTCAAAGGTATCACAAGTATTTGATACCAACCCTGGAAAGTCCTCCAGACTCACCATACCCTCCCTAGATCCACTTCCAACTTCCTGTGGGTCCTGGTGGCTCAGTTGTGTCTCAGTTTCTCTTTTTCTATTCATTTAATGTTCACATATTCATTCCTTTGGGAGGACAGCTAAGGCAGGAACCACTCTTCAACTAAAGGAGTGCTAGCAACACCCCATGGTTGCTCTGTAGAGCAACCCAGCTTTGATCAGGGCACCAGCCTTATCTTAGCCACCTGTGGAAGAAGATAATGACGACATGGTGGGTGCTGAATCAGGGATGTGAGCTTGAGCTTTCAGGTGGGGTTGGGTAAGGGATGGCTTCATGTTTAAGAGGAGAAAACTAAATCACAAGGCTGTGTACAAAATCCTCTGCTTGTGCATGTGAAGTGCTAAGGGGCAAATGAAAGAGAGAGGTTTTTTTTTTATATATATTTTTTTAGTTGTAGATGGACACAGTATCTTTATTTTATTTATTTTTATGTGGTGCTGAGCATGTATGGGGCACTGAGTTCAATTCTCAGCACCACATATAAACAAACAAAATAAATGTCCATTGACAACTAAAAAATATTTTTTTAAAAAAAGAGAGAGATTTGCTATTTGAGCCTTCCCTTGACTTTTCAGAATTATATGGAATTATTTTATTCCCTGGACTTTTCAGAATTATATAGAATATTGAAGTGTTGACAGATTGTCCCTGGGCATTTTGCCAGCTGCCTTGTCCTTCCTCACTCACATATGAAGCCTCAATAAAGCTGAGGAACCCTAAGTCCTCCCTGTAATGTCACTCTTTGGGGTTCGTCACAGTGCACCCATTCCCTTACCACCCAGAAAATTCTTACATTTCTGTTAAATTGTTCTTATGATACATCCCTTGGGGATCCTTCCCTGACCACCACTCACCACAAGAACAGTTAACTTCCTAGCAAGCTTTCTTCTCTAGCACCTTGTACTTTTATGAACGTGAATTAATTCTTTCAACAGATATTTACTGAGCACCTACCACACCACAAGACCTGAGATGAGATTTTGGCAGACTCATCTTCTCCTCCAGGCTGGACAGCTAGAGCATAGAAATGATGCCTTTCCCCTTGGAATAGTGTACCCCTAACTTCTCTCCTTTATGTATATTGATGAAATACTAGGAATTACTTTTTGAAGGAGCTGATGGACATGAGTTGGCAGAGAGAAGGTACAAATTGATGTCTAGGGAATTAGACTTTATGAACAAGATGGAACTAAATTTGATTAAATGGGTCTCTTGCAACATCATAATTCCATTCTAGAGTGGAAGACTCTACTTTAAAACTGCGAAGCTCTGGTTTCTAAGTTTCCCAAAGGAACCCTAGAAAGGGATATAATCTATTCCACAGGCTCTGCCCTCTTTCCCCTTTTGGCCTCTGATTCTTAGCAATGCAGAAATATTACTCCCAGAAATAAACTGACCTTTTGAAAAGTAACTGAAATCATGCATTCCAACTAAGGACAATGAACCCAATTTTTTTAAAAAAGTGTAAGTTTCTGTGCCAACACGATGAACTTGTTGGATACTACTATGTTCTTTCAATGTTTGAATAAACATAAATGTGATTCCCAAACATCTGTTTGAATAAAAACATTTTGTGGTTTTTTTTTTTTTTCTTCCTACCCTTGTCAAATGCTACTGAAGGCCTGTGTGGTAGTTAAACTCCACATTATATCCCACCTTAGGAGAGACCAGGACTGTGGAATTTTAGTGTCAGAACTGTAACCATCTAGCAATGACTTGCATCATCTAAGATATGTCTGGAGGTAGATTTATCCATTCATCACTAACAATAGCAACAACAGATAATGGTATAATATTTATTTCCTGAATGTACTTGTTGTTCTCTTAACTAATCCTTCCAAAAATTAGAGAGATATTTTATTATTGTTATCATTGTCTAGATTTTATGGATGCAGAAAATAAAGTTAGGATTACATGATTTGTCAAAAGACAAATATAGAATAGGTTTGAAAACTTGCATGGTATGATAGAAAGTATACTGTCTCCAACCAGACAGAACTTGGTTTGGTTCTTGGTTCTTCCATTTATTTGAGATCTTTGACCATAATTTCCCTTACAAGAAAACTTAGCTGGTACACACCAAGTGTCAATCAGTGTCCTAAGCACTGGGCGTGACTTTTGTTAATTAATCATCATAGGAGCCTATGATATAAATTCCATGAGAGGCAAACTGACAACTGAAGAAACTGACACATGAAGGGATGAGAAATTTGCCTGGAATCTTCTTATGATGCACAAAACAGGATTTGAAACCAAGCAATTTGACATCAGAGTCTAGGTTCCTGATCACTGGGAAACATTTTCCCTGCCAAATCAGTTTACCTCTCTCAGCTTCAATATTCTTATGTGCTGAAGAAGAAGAAGGTGGGGGGAGGGGGGAGAAGGGAAGGAGGAGGAGGGGGAGGAGGAAGAGAAAAGAAATGATACCTACTTCTTTGCAGTATTGTTAAGAAAATTAGAAATAATGTCCATCACGTGCCTAGTAAAATTCCTGGCTTGCAGGGAGTGCTCATCAAATTTACGAGCTTTTCTAATATTTTCCATGAAATGCTCGACTGGCATTTTTTTATCCTGAACCCATAAAGAAGCCCACAAATGAGTTTCAGAGAAAGAGCAATCTTCCTGATATGGTATCTAAAGCTCTGTCTCTACCTCTCACTTGGCGAATGTGTGTGAGTATGCATAGAGACTGTAGCTTTCACCAGAATCTCAAAAATGTCCACGCCCCCCCACACCCCACAAAACATGATCATCACTCTTGGATAATCTTGAAACAAGTCATATACTCTCTGACTATTCTTTTATGGGGTAAACTATTTGAATATTTTCTCCAATCTTCATCCTCATCAGAAACGTACTGGCCGAATCAACTTACTGTTAATCTTTAAGCACAGATCTATTTTCTTCAGATGGGTAAGATTAGCATTTGAGAATTTGGAGACAGGAATGTTCTCTACATCTTTGCCTTCCTTAATTCAGCTGTTGGAGTTGGAGAAGTTTCCTTAGGGGTGAGTGCCAGTGTTTACATGGGCCCTGGGGGTAAGTGATCTCTGGAGGCAAGCTGAAAGCCTGTCCTGAATTGGCTGTCCTCCACTTATCAGAAAGCAACTCGCATGTTTATCCTGTTCCCTAATTAATCTCATGCTGGCAAACAGCAGACTCCCACAAGCAGCAGGGCCTCAGGACATGTGGTGACCATGTGGGAGTCTGGTGAATTTCTTGGCTTAGTCACTGCCTGAGTACTTGCCACCCCATCCTAGCAGGGGCCATGAGGGGGCATGTGGTTGTCAGAGGGATGCACTGCCTCACAGCCCAAGAGCATAACAGGAGGGGACAGTGTCAGAGAGTCCCAAACCTCATACCCCCAGAAGACAGCAGAGGCATCTGATGCCAATTTGTGTGAGGTTTACAAGACATTCGAACCCACCTGATCCTATTTTTAGGGAATGGGTTGGTGGCGTCATTACAAAGGGCCTTCTGTAATAGATTACCCAGTCCAAGAATTCCAGAATAACGGTGGTGGGAAGAGTGTGAAGCTGCAGTCGGTTGCCCCCCACCTTGTTTCACACTTCCCTCCTCACCTCTTCTCGTCTCCTATTTCTGCTCCTCTGCCACTTCCTTCAGCTGGTTCTTTGAGAAAAACAGCTGAGTCTAACACATTCAGCGAGGAGAATGAAATATCCCTAGATAAAATAAAGTCATGACATCTTGAATAAACATCCAGTGGTCCTTCAAAAGTTCTAGGGAGTGTGCACCAGCTTCCCACCAGATCCTCTTACTCAGAGATACTTCATTGGGGCTTTTTAATACTGCATGCATCTTAACATTAAATTATGATTGTTAAAATTTATATAGTTCTGTTTACCATAGTCTCTGGTATTATTGCCGCCATCTGTAAGTTGTGCAGTAAAGAGAGTGATTATAGCATTCTCAACTGGAATAAACCTTTAAAAGTTTCAGACTACTGTCCCTATTTTCTAATCAATGATCTCAGGTGTCTATTTTTCAAAAACATGAAACACCTCCCCCATTTGTTTTCTTTCTTGGCACTGGAGATTGAACCCAGGGGTGCTTTACCACTGAGTTATATCCCAATTCTTTTTATTTTTTGAGACAGGGCATCAATAAACTGCTGAGGCTAGCCTCAAACTTGTGATCCTCCTGCCTCAGCTTCCAGAGGGTCCCCTCACTGGGACTATAGGCACGTGCCAACATGCCAAGCAACACCCCCAATTTGTTAATGAAAGCATAAAGTGCACTATTTATCAGAGAAGTCAGTTAATGAACAAAGTCTGGTTTATTCTGAAACTGTAGAGAATGCCTAGAGAAGGTGTGAATAAAACTTCAAATTTATGCTCTTCCTATCTTAAAGAAACTCTATGTGAAGAGTTGGCGTTTCCCACAGCAGCCACCACTGCACCCCCACCTTTGCTTCACAGCCACATTTCTTGTTCTCCTCCCACACATTCCCCAGCCCTTCATAATCTGGGTCCTGCTCTCATCACATGTGAAAACTGCTTTCTTTTTTTTTTTAAGAATGCCATGCACCTGAAATCATATAGTACACAGCCTTTTCAGATTAGCTTTTTTCGCTTAGTAATATGCATTAAATTTCCTCCATGGCTTGATAGCTCATTTCTTTTCTTTTTTTTTTTTTCTTTTTTAAAA
>PVHX01012190.1:0-60434 GCA_004024805.1 Geosciurus inauris | reverse complement strand
CATATACACAATGGAATATTATTCAGCAATAAAAGAGAATAAAATTATGGCATTTGCAGGCAAATGGATGGAACTGGAAAGCATTATGTTAAGTGAAGTAAGCCAATCCCAAAAAACCAAATGCCGAATGGTCTCTCTGATTAGTGGATGCTGATGAATAAGGGAGGTGGGAATGGGAAACATAAGAGAAATAGAGAAATACTGGACGCGACATGGGGGAGGCAAGGGGCAGGAAAGGGGAATGGGTATAGTAAAGATAGTTGATAAAAAATATATATAAATATATATATATATATATATATATATACACTGTTCATTGAAAGTGCATATAAAGATGTTTAATATGAAGAATGTGATCTGCTTATAATTTTGTGCAAAGTTAGAAAAATTATGATTGTAACAATTTTTTTTCTATTTGATTCAACAAATGTTTTCAGTGAATAGTGTGTACAGCTTCTGAAAATTTGTTTTTTTTCTGTTATGTATTAAAATTCAACTTTTGAGAAAAATAAAAAATAAAAATTAAAAATTAAAAAAAAAAGAATTACATAGAGATCCTTTTATATAGATTTCCTTTTACTGATATAGGGTAAAGAGACCCTATTTCAGGAGAAATCTGTTCCTCTGACTCGGTTCACCTCCTCCTGCACCTCCCCTGGCTTCAAGTCTTGTTCTTGTTTAGCTGCTGGCTAAGGAGCTCCTGGCTATGCTTTCTTCCATCACCAATAGTGATTTCTCTTGTCTGTGGCAATAACACACATTCTAATAAATTAACTGCTCAGGATTGCTGTGTTAGAGGTATGGGGTGGGACCTAGTGAAGTGTAGCAAATTATTTTTATCCTCTACTCCCTGTTAAGCAGCAGTTGTTATTCTCTTATCTATGTTTTGAATCTAGCTGTTTGATCCTTGAAGTCTAAAAGTAGCTTCTGTGCACAGTTTTATGGTGTTAGGGATGCCAGTTGCAGCTATAAATTCCTTCGGTTGAGCCACATCCGCTTGCCACATCCTGAAAATGTATTTGACTGTATCTCCCCACCCATTCCCGCACACCTATACATTGTGGCCTGCAGTGATATCACTTCCATGTACATTTTTCTTTCTCTTCCTGATAAACCCACTGTTTCTGAATCCACGGCAAACACATCGCCTCTTCTTCCACACCTTGCTGACCTTGTTGTTTCTTATTTCGTTAATGAAGTGTTACAGCTGGCATTCCACAGGGAGATTTGCAGGAACCAGCCTCTTTTTTTAGTGCTACAATTAGATTCAACAAGAGAGAAGAGAACCACGATCAGAAAACTTTAAGTTCTCAGGCATTATTTCCATCTGGGTGTTTTGAAAAGACAAAGGAAAAGCTCTGTGTCGTTATGCCTACACAGGACAGTGTGATCACTCATAAATTCAACCTAGACAGGGAAAATCATGGGACGTGGAATGGTATATTTCCACCTGCTCTGATAACAAAACTCTGTTTTGCCTGGGTGGATTAAAGCCAAGAAGGGAGGAGACAGGGAGAGGAAAAAGAGAGAATGTAGAAAGGTAAGCAATGAGAGTGGCTTGTATTTGCTCACACCTCAGGTAAGACCAGGTTGAGGTTAATGTGATGTAATCATTTTTTTTTTTTTTTTTAAATGGCTGCTCCATTCTCCTCTTGCTTTGGACTTATTTTCTCTTACTTCTGACTTGCTCATGGCTTCTAATGCTATCCCATGGCCTTCCTTGATGTGTATTTTCAGCATTCTCTCTTACCCATTTCTGGTTTCAAATACCCAAGAAAGAATTCTATAGGAGCAAACTGTTTTTTCACCTGCTGCCATGTCAAGGTTATGGACAGGCATTAGTTTGACTGTTCTTGCTTTAGATTTGCACATTAGCACGTGGCCAGAATGGCCAGGTCATGTGGTATGGAATATAGCCGGAGGCTACGTGTTCTGCAGAGGCTGTGGGCAGGCACATTTTGGGGAATGGTAAATGGCAGGCAGTCTCACCTCAGCTTCTCCTACATAGCACACACACAGTATTCATGCTTGTAATTAATTGTGTGCCCTGCATGAACATGGGGTCCGAAAGCTCACAATCAAAGGAATCTAGCACATGGCAGTGGTAGGGTGCTGGTTGTTGATACTTTTGGTTCAGAAGGAAAGACTTCTGTGTTAAAATCCACAGCAGGAAACAACAGCAACTGCAAACAAAAAAAAATCCTCAAGAGTGATTTAACTCATGGAAAATATACAAACAATCATTTATGCCCATAGAGAATGAATAAAAGATCAAAGTTGGAATAACAGAACAAAGTGCCTCCCCCTGCTTTTTTTTTTTTTTGTGCTTGAGAAAAGTCACCCAATGACTAAAGATTTCAATATTCTACTGTTTCTATATATGAATATAAAGTACATAATCCTGAGTCAGCTGGAGGCTTACCTGTCTCCAGCCTTCAGATTCTCCTGTCCAGGGAGCTTTCATTCCAAGATTTCTGCTTCTTCTAAGGTGGAGGTGTGAGTGAGGTGGCTGTTTGTGTCCTATGGGCCACTTCCGTTCAACTACCTTGAATCTATCTCTGCCCTGTAACATACTCTCTCTATTATGAATTTGCCTCTTCCTGGAGTGTGTGTTCTTCTTTTGAAACCTTGCCCTTCACCTCTCCTCCAGGATTCTCCAGATGGCCCCACATCTTCAATTTCTCTTTATTTTTTGAGCAACCCAACTCTCTTCAGATGTCTTCTCCCTAGTTGACACTTCAAAATCTTTCAAAAGAACTAAACAGAGTTAAGGATGCTATAGTTTAGATGTGAGGTGTTCCCCAAAAGCTCATGTGTGAGACAGTGCAAGAAGTTTAGAGGTGAAATGATTGGTTTATGAGAGTTTTGACCTAATGGTGCAAGAAAACCCTGACAGGGATTAACTAGGTGTTAACTGTAGGCACGTAGAGTGTGGCTGGGGCAGGTAAGTCGCTTGGGGCATGCTTTTAGGGTATACATTTTGTTCCTGGTAAACTGAGCATAGTCCCTCTATCTACTTCTTGGTGGCCATGTCCTGATCTGCTTCTTCCATTACACTCTTCTGCCAGGATGTTCTGCCTTACCTTGGGCCCAGAGTGATGGAATAGGCCATCTACTGGTTAGAGACCTCTGAAACTGAAAGCTCCAAATAAAGTTTTCTTCCTCTGAAATTGTTCTTGCCAGGTCTTTTGGTCCAGGCTGCAGAAAATCTGACTAAAACAAGGGATTTCCACTTATAGCTTCCATGCCTGTAAAGAGGCAGCTGCAGTTAATAAGTAAGGCATATTGTACTTTATAATTACAAAATCCCACAGAAGTGTGAGATTAGAATTATTATCTTCCTTTTGTCAATGAGAAAATGTGAGTACTGGGGTTAAGTGAGGAGCTTGGGGTCACTACACAATTAGCATGGCAGCTTAGATGCCAATGTAAAGCTGTGCTGCTTTCAGGAGACTCAAGGAATGCCATAGGCTCCGCATACCTGCATTTTAGCAAAATATTTTGTCTCAATCTGCTAATGCACCCGTGCTGGACCAGGTAGATCTATGTTCCTGGACAACTGGTTAGATTTATTTCCTACTGAATGGCTGTGGCCAGAGTGTGTTTATTTATGAATCACTATCAGATGAGAAAAAGTTAGAATGAACTTTTGGCACTTAGCCATGGAACTGTTCTGTAGTTACACCATTTCTGTGTCTGTGATAAAATTGCATAGAATTAAAACCACACACATACATGAGTACAGGTAAATGGGTAAACTATAACTAAGTTTGATGGATTAAATTGGTGTCAAACTATTTTTAATAACATACTATAGTTATATCAGGTGTTACCATTGGGAAAAATGGGGTTTAGATTGTATGGGGGTATTTATTCATTATTTCTTCAACTTGGAGTGTATCTACAACCGTCTCAAATTAAAAAAATTAAAACAAACCAAAACCCAAAGACCTAGTGAATAAACTTTGTGATCCAGAGAGGACCTCAGCCAGTAACTAGTATAAATCTAGCTGTTGCCTGTTACCCAGGCAACAGGTTAGGCCAAGGTTGGCTCTACCTGTCTCCATGACCCATGCATTCTCTCTCCAGGTGAGCCTACCTCTAGCTAACTTCTGCTTCCTCCATCCTAAGGCCTGGAAATCTCAGGATTGGGCACTTGCTGGTTGCTAAAAGCTTCCCAAGTGAATAAGATCTTTTTCTGACGTCCACTGCTATAGTTCGCATGGTGTGTCCCCCTGAACTCATGAGAGGAGTTCAATCTCCAAAATTACGACAATGGTTTAGAGGGTAGAAACAATCTGATTATGGTGTTTAGAGGTAAAACCTTCAGAATGTAATTAGAATTAGATAAGGTGATTAAAGTGGAACCCCATGAACGACTCCTGATATCTTTATAAGCAAAGGGAGAGAGAAATTCAGACACACACAGACAGGTATGCTCCATCTCTTACCATGTGCTCTACACTACCTCAAGATGCCCAGCAGGAAGGTTATCACTAGGTAAACCTCCTAAACTTTGTACCTGAAGCACTGTGAGATAAAACAAACATCTTTTCTTTATAAAGCAGCCAGCCCAAAGTATTTTGTTAGAGTAATGACAAATCGACTAACACATACACTTTCAACTGTAGTCTCTCCAACAGACAACTTTATTCTCATACAATTATCTCTCACTGACCTTATTTTATCACAATTATTTTAATGGTATTACATGGCTAAATGATAGATCATAAAGGAGGGGAAAAAGGTAATGAAACCTTCAAATACATTAACAGTTTAATTTCTAACTTTTAATGAATGGTCCATAGACCCCAGACTCAAAGTTGACAGTATAAATAGACACAAAGAACAATGAAAAAAATTATCATATAAAATGAATTGATGATGTTTCAGAACAAAATATTGAACACTACTTCAGTGAAAAAGAAAAAAAGAATGTCTCAGTTTATTTACTTTCCAAAACAGAATGGAGACTCCAGAGGTCAGGGCAATGTCACAGTAATTCTGAGTCATTGTGGTAAGACAAAACTTGGCAATTGTTTTGCAGAAAAGTTCAGAATTGCTTTTTCCATTTGTCACTCAGAACAGAAGTTAATCATAAAAGTGGCTATTTTGAGAATAGTACAACTCTACAAACAAGGATTCGTCAGAGTCTTTCCAAGATCTCAGAGTGGTTCCTAGGGTATGAGGACAGATTTTCTTGTTAGACATCCAAAATGGCAAGTCACATCTTCTGTTACAGTTTTTCCTCTTTAAATCTAATTAGAACATTGAGTATGGAAGAGGTCTTTTTCCAAATTTAATGGAATTCATTTATAGGGTTAATTTATCCTCTTATATGGCTACTCTTATATGGCCAGAGAAGAGGAAATGATGGGGGGAAAATGAAGCCAAAGATGGGACTCAAATTGTGCATTGCATATAAGGCTAGAGTTGAGTGTCACTTCTATATAGCAAGGATGCTGCCTCTCATCCCCATCCTCAGGAAGTTCTGGAGACAAGAAAGATCACTGGAAAGATTATGCCATGCTCTGAGTTACTTCCTGAATGACACACCCTATTTTTTGGAGTTGTTTCAATATTAAATTAATCAGACTTCCTGGCAAAGAGAAAGCACTTATTTGCTGATTCTTATTGCTATTATAGTTACCTCACTTACTATTTCGACTGTCAAAGTTTAGTAATGAGAGAAGTGTCACTGGATAGCCTATTGCCTCAATTTGTTCTGATACCAAGGTGTCAGAGCTGGAATGAGATCTCATGATGGTGCAGTTTTATCATCATTGCTTGATCTTTGCTCTTGATGGGTGGAGGAACAAACAGAACTTTCATGATTTCTGGACCAAGCAGAGATAAAACGTCGTCACTCCTGGTTTGAGAGTCCTGTTATTTTCAGCAGTTCTTGGCAGAATATTTGGAATCCCTGCATCAGTTAAGCACTGTGCCCTGTAATCACACCCTCGGTGTATTATGCCTTAGTAAAGTGGCTAATGGTATATCCTGAGCCTTCAACATCTCTAAAAATTATTTCCTTATACAGCTAATATAGTGGCTGTTTAACTTAGAGAAACATGCCTTGTTTTACTTAACATTGAACTCTAAGTCAACATTTCAGACTCTCCAATTTGCAGTGGGTAATGCTGACTTTGGCCCAGTAGCCAGAGAAATTGCTCTAAACAATTTATACCCAGTCAGAGCAGATGCTACAATTTCATTATTTTGGACCACTATCAGCTCTACCCAGAACCTAACGCAGCCACTATCCCTAGCCAGATTTGTCTCTATCTCACAGTGTCAAATTGGAGTGGCAGACACAGCTTTATTGATATTGCCTTCTGGAAATTTCCCACTTACCAATATGTTTGATTCTTGGAAACATGATTTAGTTTATCCCAACAAAATCCTATAACATCAAATGTGAGCAGAGGGCTTAAGATTAGGTTTTGTATTGCTCATTTCTGGTTCACTTGGCCATTGCTAAATGGATAATTCTGAAAAATTAACTATGGAAATCCATATTTTTGACAAGCCTAGTTGAGTTGTCACACCTACACACTCCCTGGTCTGCCTTATCCAACATCATTACATCAATGGCTACCCTTAGGCTATTTATTCCCCAAACTACATCTCAAGCTTAGATTTCAAACTGAACTCAGACCAGAACACGCATTTGAATACGTTATCAATGAACTGGTCAATGAAAGAAGAAGAAATACAAATGTCTGATAAACATGAAAATCCTCAACCTCTCATAATAAGAGAAATGCATATCAAAATGAGACATGATTAAAAAATTTGTTGGATTGATAAAAATTTGTGTGAGGGCAAAGATCAAAGCTCATACTTCTACCTCTTTCCCTAAACAATTTGCTGAGCTTACAGAGGTAGAATTTTTAAGAATTATCTTTAGCACATTGAGTTTGGCCTCTGGAAAACCATCAGGGAAGGCAATCTAGGTACTAGCTTTTGGCAGGTTTTTCTAAATTAGAGCAAATATGTGTTAGGTTGGGTAAGATTTGAAAAGTTGAACAACGCCTCCAATATCTTGTTTCTTAGCTGCTCGTGGAGGTTTTAAATCATGAATGTGCTCTAATTTAATAGAAGGCATTAGAAAGAATGGAAATAACATCAAATGCCTTTCTGTAGGGAAGGTCTGCTGGGCAGGCATTGGGCTAATGAGGCAGACAAGAGACAATCATGACAGAGTCTTTGATTTCAAGGAGCCCAGAACTGAGATAACTGAATTAATTAAAGACCAAACATCAAACAGTTGAAGGTGAAACTTGATGTTCCACTTTAACTTCTATTGTGAAAATTCCAAGGTCCAGAGATAGAGATGGCAAGAGGAGAAATAATCCAAGAGGTCTTCCTGAAGAGGATAGTACTTGCTCTAGAACTTAAGGAAAGTTTTTGCAAACTCAGGGAGCAGCCATGAGGCATCCAGATGAGCTCTACAGTAGTGTGGACAGAGAGGCAGGAGGAGTAGAACTTGTCTGGGGAAACAGCAAGAAGATAAGCTTCGTCAAGGTGGAGGCTCTTATTGAGAAGAAATAAAAAAATAATATTTCCAGCTGAGATTTGATTATGACAGCTCTCAAAAGCTAGGAAGAAAAGTTTGGAATCTAGGTAGGAGGCTGCAGGCAAACATTTGATCTCAGTGAACATTCATTGGGCATCTTTTATGTGTTCTCAAGGTTCTGCAGAAATAGGACAATCAGGAACTGGCTCTGTCCTGAAGGGCATGCAGGATAGCAAATAACAGATGTGTAAGTGAGTCTTAGAAAAATTCGTTTGGCAAGAATATATCAAGTAAATGGAGAATTAAGGCTTGAGGCAGAATATAAGCTGAAAGCAAGAATGTCCACCAGCTCATTTTAGAGGTAGTGGGGTGTTTGTAACCCAGTGTTTTCAGCTTGGGAGCTTCAACTGAATTTTTTAGAGCAGAGGAGAAGTTAAGTATACTAGATTTAGCAATAATGTTTTTCTTCAGTGTAAGTATGTCCTGTGCAACATACGTTGTTTATCTAAAATTCCGTTCTACTGAACATACTGTATTTTGTCTGGCAACCCTAGAAAAAGTCCCATCTAACATCCTGTTACGGTTTCCATGGCCCACTTCCTAGGGCAAAATCCATACAATTTGGTGGACTGTGCTGAATGCTCAAGAGGATGTCTAGCTTCAGTTTGAGTACACATGTTAAGTTCTTGATACTTAAGTGATAAAGACCTTCGACCTTCCACAACAGCTACTTATTGCACAAGAAAATTTCTCATTTCTGCAAATATCCTTAGTAAAAGAATCCTGTGTTATGAATTTAATTTTTTTTCTTGTGATACTGGGGATTGAACCCAGGGCTTTGTGCATGCTAAGTAAACACTCTATCACTGAGTCACATCACCAGCCCCTGAATCCTATATAATGAAATGTTTACTGATAGATTCTAGTAGGTTCTAATGAGTTCTTAGCTATAGGATTTTTTTCTTCTAAACCCAAACACAAAGAATTAAACCTGTAAAGAATAATCTCTGCCACATTTGCTTACTCTGGTCATGTGCCTAAATGTCATTTATTATCTACAATATTATACTTGAATGTTTAATGTTTTCATCTCCAGAGTAAAGAGAAGAAGGTGAGTTCTTCACAGTTTTATCATTTTGATGTCAAAGATTCCAGCTGACTGCTACATCCCATCTCCAACATCCAGCAACTTAGCTCTCCAACTGCTTGTCAAACATAAAAAAATCAAATCAAATTACCAAAGAGTTCAGAAAATTGAGAAAGGTGTGGAGGATAAAGAATAGTTGTGTGGGGCCTTTGACATCAATTTCACTCTCCATGGATTCATAAGATTTATTTTCTGCTTCTTTTACTGCAAAAAGATTTGACTTAAACTCTGTTGTGTTACAGACTCTTGAAAACTGGGGATGCTATTTCTAGATTTGTAATTTTTATAATAAAATTCCATGGTCACAAAACCACTGGAAGCCTGGAGCATTTGGAAAAAATTGGATTTTTGTTGAAATACAGGATAATTACACAATAATAGCCCAGGAAAATGCAAATCACAATAAAGGAACAAGTGGAGGATATGCAGTGTGAACAGTCATCTCTTGATGGCAAGCAACAGAAATTCCTTATGAAAGCCCAAGTGAAAAGCAGTTCATTTCAGGACTCTAATGGTGTTTGCAAGAGGAAGCTCTGAATGCACCTCCACAGTATTATGCATCCATTCCAAAAGGTAGTAGATACCTTAGTTTGTTTACATAATTTTCTAAGTCCTGTACTTGTGGCCGAATAATTACAATGTTGGCATCTGCACCCGACTTTCTATGAAGGAGGCTCTTCAGTGCCTATCTTGAGTCAGGTGTGCATCCATGATAGGCAGAAATGGGTCCACGGTTTCCTGTCCCCTTAACATGATTCTGGGAATGGATTTGGGCAGAGGTTTAGACAGAGCAGGTACATCAAGTGATGATGATAATTTGGGTGTTTTCCTTTGCTTATTTTTCTCTAGTTGCTTTTAAGCAGAATAAATGGTTGATTTGTGGCCTGATTTTTCTGACTTTTGACCAAATTAAAAATTCACTGGGTAAATCCTTCAGAACATCTGAACTTGTATCGTAGGTTTTGTGGTTTAGATTTCTCCTGGAGTCAGTCATACCATGGACAGTATTGGAGTGGAAGTACTGCCCTTACGATCATTTCTAAAATGTCTTAACTTCTGTCTTGGATTTTCTAGACCCCTGTGGTCTATGTTACCAAAGACCTTCCTTGATGCAGCTCAGCTTAAAGTGGGAAAAGAGGAATCTCTTTAAGTGAAACTTGCTAATCCAAGGCTTGAGACTTAACAAAGGACATTTCACTGAATAATTGGTTACAGCAATTGAGTTTTCTAGAGATTCTTTCTTTATTTAATTTTTGGCCTTTTCTCAAGTTGTTTCAAGGGCATTGTGTGAGAATGGAAGTAGACCAGAGGGAGTGGAGGTCGCCTTTCATAGGCTTCCAGTTAAGCTTTTAATTTACACTGGTTATCTATACCAGCTGATGCTCCCACATCATTATCTGTGAGATAGTGGAGAGCAAAAAACAATTGGCATTCTATTTTTTGCACCCTCTTCTCCACGAGCTCTTGTATCGTCATTTAAAAGAAATCAGGTGGGCAGGTGAGGGAATTGGGAAAAAGATGGTTTTTAATAGCTTTTGAGATCAAAGTTCCAACTACATCCTTAAATACTGACCCCTGTTTCCATGATATCTGATGTAGTATTCTCAGTTCCACCTTGTGTGTTTTAAGAATTTTGTACTTTTCAGATTAAAACTGTCTTAAAGAAGGTCAGCAGGCCATTTGGAGGTGGCATAAATAAGAGAGTGAATGCTCTTCAAAATCCACCTGATTCATCCTATCAGTCAATTACAATATAGCTGGCCTCCAATGCTAGCCTTGGGTCTCAATCCACAGAAGTCCAGGATTAAGTGGTATCTGTAAAGAGCATGTATAAAAAGAATCCTGAGTGATTATTTCTTTGACTCTATTATCTCCCTTCCTCTTCCAAAGGGACTTTGATTGGATAGTTACCGTGGAGTTGGAATCTTCTGCTGGAGAATGGGCTGGTTAGCCATAGCAGGAAGCCATGTGTTTGATGTCTGTGTAGACATCAAACTGAGGGCAGCAGGTGCAGAATCAAGAATAGGATTTAGCACTAAAATCTGAGTGGCAGAAATCAAGACCAGTGTCAGTGGAAAAACTTACAGTGAAGTTGCAGAGTATGGTGCCTGGAGAACAGGAATGGGAGAGGACTCAGGGCTAGTGTTGGGACTTTGAGTTTAACTATTGAGTGAGAATATCCTGGTGCAGAGGTTCTTAGCTGCAGTGTCCTAACAGGGTTGGCTTGTGACTTCTGACATCAAGCAAGATGGTGGGTGTGACTGTTGAACTTTTTCTGCAGAGCAGCCAAGAAGTTGACAGAGTCCTCCCTGTAGGGACAGCACAACCTTTCTTAATACTGGTATGTTCCATAATATTTGGTTTACAAGAAAATTTTCCCTAAGATTTTGAGATTCAGTGCTTTAGTTAGCTTTTGCATTGTTGTGACCAAAATATATGAAAAGAACAACTTAAAGGAGGAAGAGCTTATTTGGGGCTTGTGACTCCAGAGGTCTCAGTCCATAGATTGCTGACTTCATTGTTCTGGGCCCAAGGTAAGACAAGACATCATGGGGGAAGGCCCAGATGGGAGAAGCTGCTCAGCTCATGAGAGGCAGGGGGTGGGGAGGGACTGCAGGAAAAATAGCACTTCCAGAGCATGCCTTGATGACCTATCTCCTCCAGTCATGCCCCATCTGTATATAATTACCACCCATTCTAGTCAAACTAGGATGGACTGATTAGGTTACAGCTCTCACAATTCAATCATTTCACCTCTGAACATTCCTGCAGAAACACAGAAGCTTTGTGGGGCCACTGTCTATCAAAACTGTAACACCTAGTATCCATGGGTTACTGCAGCTCTTTGATGACTCCAAGGGACTATCCAACCGGAAGATAAGGAATGGGCTTGTGGCGCTATGGCACTGGCAGCCGGAGGCACCTGCGGTCAAAGGTTAGCAGAGAGCTCTGCTTTAGCCTTCATTCTTGGCTTAGGAGAGAACATACCTGCTACAAAGCTGTGTATGTCCTGCCTTAATATCTTAAGGAGACAAAAATTGTATAGTCATTTTTTTAAGTAGTGTGGTTGTATATTAAAGTGCGTGACTTGTTAGTCCATGAGTGGGGTGGGGCAGAAGTATTGACTGGCTCACATATAAGTCAATTGAATGGGGCCAAAAACTGATTCTATGAGACTGGCCCTTCCCATAGAAGGATAGGGGAGTATAACGGTAGGCCAAATCAGAGACATCATGGGAATGCCAAGGGTCAGACAGCAGGGATATCACACACATACACCAAGTCCAGAGGATTCAAGGAGGGACTAGGTTTGTAAGAAGAGGACCAGATCAGTACAAAAGTCAGTAAGGGACAAGGAATGAGCGAGAAGGGTGGTGACAGAGAGGCAGAGTGATGTGCTGCCAACTGCTCCAATAATCAGGAGTATGATTGATTAATTCAGTACGTTATTCAAGAAGTATTATTTATTCAAAAATAGTAAGTATTGAGTATGTTCCAGATTTTAAATCTTAGGATATAATATTCACAGGACCCAGACACCAAAATGGTAGCAGAAGAAGTATGACTTGAAAGAGGCTTATGAGTAGATGTATGGACAATGGCTAATGGAGGCTTGGGAGCAAAGGGGAGTTTCCTGTTGGTACAGAAAGCTAAGCTGAGTTTCAAGAACAAGTGGGAGTTGGGTAGAGGATGTTGTTTTAGCCAAAGAGAACATTGTGTATAAATGTCCAGTAGAAAACGAAAGCACAGTGCTTCGGGGATGGTGAGGGGAAGCCACATAATGTTCAGAATCAGTGGATCATGGAGTGCTAACTGAGGTGTGGTTAGGGATGAGGATTCGGATTAAAACGTGAGCATAACTTGAAGGGCCTCCTAAGTTGTGGTAAGGACTTTGCACTTTATCCCCAAACCATGGAAAGCCCCTGGAAGGGCTTCAGGGAAGAGAAATGCAACTTAATCTATGTTGGGAGCTGGTCTAGGAGGTAAGGGTGGAGCTGGAGCTGGAGAGAAAGAGATGGACTGGAGGGGATTTAGGTTGTCAGAGTGCCAGGGTTTGGTTATTGACACAAGCAGTATGGGAGAGGGGGGAAGTAGACATGACATGTAGATTTCTGGATTGGATAGTTCAAGGTGAATTGTGTAGCCATTTATCCATTTGTGGAAGTAAAAGGAGGATTGTGTTTTGGAGGGAGAATAACGAGTCCAGTATTGGGTATGTCTACTCTTGGGTGTAGCAGGGAGAAATCCTGTTTTTGAACTAAGATGGTTCCTGTCATAATGGGTGGGTAAGGCTGTTGAAAGGACCAGGCAGAGCTCATTATCAGTTATTGGCCATGGTTTATTGTCCCCCCCCCGGGTAAAGAAGAGAATCCACACTGGGGAAACAAGAAATTTGGGTTAGAATTTGCCAGAGGGACAAACTTCAAGTAGTAATCAAGAATGTGCGACTTCTGAATGCAGAGACAAATAAAATCTAAAGATCTGGTGTCACAGAACGAATTCATGGAGTTTCACTTGCACCAGTGGTTCTTATTTTATGAATTCCTTGACATGCTTCTGAAACAAAGCAATTGCTTTGTTGTTGTGTTCTGGGAGAGCTTCCAGCAAGGCACACCCAGAAAATGGTGTACTTCACGAAAGATCAGCCGTCTCCCTGGGCTCTGATTTTCTTCTCCCTGGGTCAGTATTTCGCACTTGTCAGGCTATTGCCCAATGCCTGCCTGTCTTAAACCCCAGAAGAGAGCCATCTGTTGAGCTATAGAATGTTTTCAGCCAGAATACATGCATCGTTATTCTAGCAGGGGCATGCTGTTGCTTGTAGAATTTTTTATAGGTGGAGGCCCAGCGTATGTTCTGAATTAGAAGCTCTCATCTGCCTGTGGCAAATTGTAGCATGTACAAGTGGAAATTCCCTCCTGGGCGATCCTGGAACTATTTGGAATACTATTTGTTCATACATTCCACTACTCCTTTTGTATAGCTTTTTCTCCATTCCCATTCAATCTTTGAATGCAGAAATGTGTGTGTGTGTGTGTGTGTGTGTGTGTGTGTGTTTGTGTGTGAGAGAGAGAGTGTTTATTTTGGATTGTCTCAAACAAGAAACATTGTCCACTTTCTCACTAGGAATCTTCTCTTTGTCCAGAAGGAGAAAGGTTTATAGAGATGCTGCCATTTGGAAAAGTGTCCCCAGAGCCCCATGTGTTAAAAGCTTTGTTGTCAGCCTGTGGCATTATTGGGAGGTGGTGGAAACTTTAAGAGGCAGAGTCTAGTAAGAGGAAGTTAAGTCACAAGGAGAATGCCCTTGGATTTGATATTGGCACCTTTTTGTTTCCTATCTGCCACAAAGGCAAGTAACTTTCTTTGACAGACACTCTCTTTATGATATCTTGCCCCATTGCAGCCCAAAGTTATGGGACCAACAGAGCATGGAAGAAACCTTTAAAAAATGTGAGCCTAAACAAATCTTTCTTTTATTTTTAAACTTGATTATCTCGGGTATTCTGTTACAGTAGTAGAAAGCTGACCAACAAAGGAGAGCACACATTATAGTTAGGTTTTTAAAAAGGAACTTTTTATACTTTAGGATGTATTCAGGCATAACACATTTTCAATTTCAAACTTTTTTTTCTTACTGTTGATTGAACTCAGGGGCACTCAATCACTGAGCCACATCCTTAGCCCTATTTTGTGTTTTGTGTAGAGACAAGGTCTCATTGAGTTGCTCAATGCCTCGCAGTTGCTGAGGCTGGCTTTGAACTCACAGTCCTCCTGCCTCAGCCTCCCGAGCTGATGGGATCATAGGTGTGTGCCACCGCACCCAGCTCAATTTCAAACTTTAAAGACAGAACTATTTCGAATTTAACCTGGTATTAGTGATGTCTAATAGGAAATAATCCCACTTAATTGCTTCCAGTTAGATAAAAGCTCTTGCTTCAAGAAAAAGAGGAAGAAGGAGGTGGAGAGGAGGAGGAGGAGGGGGAGGAGAAACAAATAAAAGTAAAAAAGGCTGTTTTAGGGTAGAAGTGCATTGTAGGGTAGGTTAGTTATGTGGTTCATGATACAGATGCTGAGTGGTTGTCATCTTTCCTCCTTGCTCTGCATAAATCAGGATGTGTTCCCAGAGCTAGAAGAAAGGGAACACTGTAGCAGTGAAGAGGTAGAAAGGGCTGAGTGTGCTCATTGGGTGGGAAAGTCTATGAATGTCAGGAATTTCTTTTTCTAGAATAATTAAAGTTCGCTGCAGGAGAAATCCTTTAGGATTTTTAACATGTAATGAGGCAAACAATTCTGGAAGCTTTTAGGTGCAGATTGAGGTGAAACTATCTTCAATCTTAAAGACAGAAATAGAGTTCCAACAAGTGATTATTAACAAAAGTCCTTCAAAGGTGATTCATCATGCTTTGGATAAAGCCCAACTCTCTGAAGATGGTGCATGAAATTTTCTTGATTTGGATCTGATTGCTTTTCCAGCCTTTTTTCTTCCCTTCCTTATCCATCTCTAACACCTCTTATCATTTATACTGTATCATCCTTCCCAATATTTATCTTTTGTTTTAAAATTAATGCATACTATGTGAAAGAAAGAATATAAATAAATACAAGAGAATGCTATTCTCTGAATCTCCTTTGTAAATTTCTTGGAATAGACTAACATTTCTCACAGAAAACCTAATTTGATCCCTGCTGAAGTTGGGAAGCATGCCTTCATGAAACATGTACAATTTAGATACAAATGACCTTGATATTTTTTCCCAAGGTCATGTGGTAGTTTGGTGATGAAGCTCACCTTTGTTTTCTTATCTGCAAAACAGAAATATTACAATTTATGAAATATGACTGTTGGGAGAAAAAAATGAGATCATTTTAGAGAAGACTAGCACCTGTCATATGTTACTTGGCATATAGTTGGCTCTAAATAAATGGTACCACTGTAATTATATAAGGGACTGGCTTGACCCTTCCAATGGGTGATGTTTCAGTGCTTTGACTCCCTTCTGTGCCTCTCCCTACTGCACTTCTGTAACGTTCCTGTGTGTCTCTGTGTGTGTACACATGCCACACATTCACACGTGGGTGCTTATTGTATAGCATGGACTGTATCATATAGAAGTTGAGTTTTTCCCAAACTTCCTACTCGGAATATGCATTTTTATCAACCTTCTATTGACCTTACCATGCACTTCAGAGCATCACTTAGATGTTACTGACAAGTTCAACCACATCTGCTCAAAACTGTGCTTGGAGGGTTGAAAAATTTGAGTATGTCTAAATAATAAATTAAAGGATAGTTTAGAGTGCTAATTATAGCCATCTGGGTTAACTTCTGATTACAATTCAAAATATCCATCTTGACACAAGTTTAATTTTTTCAAAACACCTGTTCTGAAAGGAAATATACTTTTTACATAATTGGAACTGTGACAGTTTGAAAATATTTCATTTTACTGGAAAGTCAGTTATGTTCCAGAATAAATGTTCTCATGTGGAATGGGGAAAAATCAATCCCCAACAAAAATCCCAGGTAACACATGCAGTACTCACCCACAAATTTTTTTTCCTTTCTTTTCATCCTTATAATTTTTTAAGTCAACAATAAGCCCCTTTGGTTCTCTTCTCACATTTTACAAAAATCACTGAAGAGGCAGAAGTGTGATCAGTTAACAACTATCGAGTTCTGACAAAAACAACAATGCTTCCATCTTAAACCATCCACAGAAATTGGAGCAATTGCCTTTACAACCTTGTGAATTAGGCAGCTTGTTTGTACAATCCATTTTCTTCCACACCAGCTACCCATTTCATAGATAATTTTGGTGTTGTGAATACACAACATACTGGTACTTCACTAATTATTCTACCAATCTAAACAGGTATGTGATGATAGAGTTACCTTTGAAGACTGATTTCAAAAGGACTGAAATGAGAGAATTCTGGTTTACAATGGCTGTGCCATTTTCTAGGCATTATTTACCAAACTAGGTAGCAAAGGCAATACCAGTGTTTCCTTAAAATAAGACAATTTGTGAGGCTTGTCATAAGAAGTGGAAAGATTTCTCTTCCTTGTAGTTTCCTCTTAACTACCTCCATAAAACAAAGGAATTGACAGAAATCTTTGGATGCTTCCTCTGTCTTCATAATAAGAATTGCTTAATTGAAGTTAGCGACCTTCTTGTATTTTCCATTCAAGGATCACCTCTGCTCCCAGAAAGGGATGTCAGGGGAAAGGGTTCTGCCTTCCAGGAGTCTTAGAGAATTAGAATCATCGGTCTCCACATATTATATGCTCTCTTTAGAGTACATTAAAAAGCCATAAGATGCAAAACATACAGTGTATGTACTTTAGTACCTTTCAAATATAGGTTCTTTGAAGGTATGTTGGGTAAGTTCAGATGTGGACAGCAGAGGAGGCTGGATTTATATAAATTTTCAAGCGAGTCTACGGTTCTTCAATGTTCTCACATATTCTAAGTTGTTGCTGTGAACATCATTTCTATGGACTGATTAACAACTACTTTCCAGTATTTATTTCTGTCATCCTCTATACTTGGGCAGTTTCTCTCCTTCTCTGCCCTCTTCCTCAAAGACAGAAAGGCCTGGAGGGGAGAGGGAGCTTGGGGAGGGATTTTGGGGGAAACACAAGTAGTTTGATCTGATCTGGATTTCAGACTGCTGAATGGGGAAATAGGGTGACAAGAGGCTAGAAATCCTAGAAAGTCATGTCAGTCTTGCAACTGGGTTTGAAAATAATACTAAGAACAAGGAGGAACTATTGAGCACTTTACAAACCAGTGATATGGTAACATTTTTGATTTAGAAACATCACTATTAATTCTGGGTGTTAGGAACATGAGTGTCCGTTTTATCATTCTTGGTGTTTTTGTGCATTTTCCAAAGTCTGATTCAAATGAGATAGATAAATAATGCTATTCTGGTCATAGAGAAGGGAGGCAATGCACCGCTCACTTGGAAATCTGTGACAGTAAGACTGGGGACAAGGGTGAGTACCGTGGCACATAGGCTATTGGACTGGGGCACACGTAGGAGGTAGAGCTGGGGTTGAGGACAGGTGTTGTTGAGGTTTCTGGAAGGGCAGATGGGTGAGTCACAATCTATACAGGAAGATGGGGGAAGATGACTGTGTCTGCTTGGGACAGTTTGAAGTGCCTGTGAGTCATCTCTGTATAGAAGCCTTTCAGGCATTTGTATCTTTGAATCTGGGATGTGGGATAGCGTTCTGAACTACAGGCATAGATTTGGGCCCTGTCAGTCTGAAGACAGGAGTAGGTGAGATTGTCAAGAAAGTGTGAGAAGAGTAAACAGCCAGTGGAGGATGAAACATTTGGGATAATCTACAGATATCTGCAGGCCTTGGAATGTTAGAAGCAGGAGACTAAGAAGTGAATGAGAGCTTATGAAGAGGAAAAGTCATCAAATGTCCCAAAGGGATCAAGTGTGATAATTCAAAAAAGTCATTTTTGCTTGAATTTAGCAACAAGGAAATTTTAGGACAGAGAAACCATAGTGGAATGTCAAGAGAAGAAGCCAGATTACAAAAAGTTTAAGAATTAAATGAAAATAACAGCTACAATTTTGAGAGTTTATTATGGGCCTATCACTGTGCTAAGCTTTTTCCCAATATTTTCATGTTTGATATTCACAGCAACCTGATAAGTACAGTTAGTATTTACTCCATTTTTTTTTTCTTGAGAACACTCAGATACAGAGAAGTTTAATACTATGCCCACAATCACATCACTCAGGTGGGGAGGTTGCTTTTATCTAAAACTCACTTCTTATTAGAAAGGAGAGAGGGAAATGAGCGTAGGGCTACTTTCCATGAATGAGGGTACGATGTGGAAGGAAAGGGAAGAGAGAACCAAAAGGGCCAGTCCATGCAGAAGAAGGGTTTTGTCTGTCTGTTTTCAAGATGAAATAATCTGAAGTATATTTAAATACTGATGCAGAAGAACTGGGAGAGAAAAATAAGGTAAAGATCTGGAGAGGAGGATTGGTCTACAGGATAGTTTTCCTGAGCAGGTGGCATGAGGTGGAATGGGATCCATAGAATTCCACAGTCATCATTATCATGGGGTAGCATCAGTGGGATCCTGTTTCAGTCAGCTTTGTCAATCAGCTTCTATGACCAAAAGATCTCACAAGAACAATTTTAGATTTAGAACAATTTTATTTGGGGGCTCGTGGTTTAAGAGGTTTCAGTCCATTGACAGCTGACTGCATTGCTCTAGGCTCAAGATGAGGCAGAACATCATTGGTAGAGGGTGTGGAGGAGGAAGGCAGTTCAGGGCAAGGCAATCAGAAAGCAGAGAGAAAGAGAGAGAACTCCATTCACCAGGGACAAAATATATACCTCAAAGGCATGCCTCCAGGGACCCAGCTTCTTCAGCCATACCCTGCTTGCCTGCAATCATTGCCCAGTTAATCCATATCAGTGGACCAATCTCATAATACAATCCTTCCACCCCTGAACTTTCTTGCATCGTCTCACAGATGAACTTTTGGGGGATACGTCATCTCTAAACGGTAACAGATCTCACACAGGTTAACTTAGAAGTAGATGGGTGAGGGGGCTCTTATGTTTCCTGATTCCTATTTCTTTGCCTTATGTTTTCTATTTCCATGTGAAGAAGGAGATGAGGGGCTTTCCTGAGTAGAGGGTGGTAATAAGGTAGAAGCTCTGATGAGCATGAAGATTTGCATTTGCCTGTGCAGAGAATGAGAGAGAGTGCTGAGCAGAGAAATATAGAAAGACTCCAAGACTCCAATAAATTTGTAGTGAAATTGATCTGGGGCAGAGAGGAGGAGAGAAAGGCATAGTATATGCTAGATGCTCAGGAAAGATTTATTTAATTATGCAAAATTAGGTAAGTAGATAGATAAACATTGGATTTGCATTGACTTGTATTTCCCCCTGATATCAATTTGTTTTAAAAATTAAATTGAGCACATCAGCTTGCTATTAGTCCTTTTCTCATAAAGGGAAGAAAAAGAAAATAAGTCCATGTATGTGATTTTGTAGAAGTTTAGATTTCAAACAAAATAAAATCTTTCCCTAGTAAGCTATGTTCTGGGTTCCCTTTTAGTGCTCCTTTAATTCTGTATGTCTCTCAAAATGGAAGGAAGAAGATAAAATTTTAAAAAGAAAGAAAGAAAAAAAAAAGGAACGGGAGAGAGCAAGAAGAAGGACCAGGAGGAAATGAGGGTGGGGGAGAGGCAAGGAGAGAGAAGGACCTGGTGTGGCTTTGGAGTCCTGCTACACCAGTATTATTAAGAATTTCATTGTTCCTGGGGCTGGCTGGCATTTCTTTTATCTGAATTTTCATTGTGTGGAAATCCTCCTGGGTCCTGGCCAGCTCACACAGTGACTTTGTAGTTCACAGCAGTGATTGACAGCTTTGCAAACCACGCTGGATGTCTGACAGATAACTACATCTCTCCTGCTAAGTGTTGGATCTAAACTTCTCCATAGCTTTGCAAACCCCAGCGTGGGGGTTCCTCTCAAGACCTCAATCTTTGCCTGACTGTCTTTTCTCATTCTTCTCCAATTGCAGGATGGTGTTCCAACCATTATTTTCTTGACAGGAAGTGGTGGGGCCCAGTTGAAAATCCAGGTGCTGCAGTGAGTAGTCTTGATCTGAATTAACATTTTAAAATCAGAGCCAGATGGTTTTAAGGATGGGAGTTTCATACCTTTTCCTAGGAGGCATCTCCCACGAGGGAACAGAGTCACTTTGGTGGCCATAGGGATGTTCTTTTCAGAACTTTCCATCTGACAACTAATGGACCATGTCACCACTCTCAGATGACCTTAAGTCATGGGCTCTTTAACCAAGCCATGGATGAACTGAAAGTTGGGCAAGGCTTTTAGAATAAACTGCCATAGTTCTTGGTAAGTTCTTATGAGTGTGAAGGTCATGACATAAAATTTTGGAACACTGCCAGATTTCAGGATATGAACTTTTCCCTCTTTGTGGCAAACAACGCACCCTTCCATTTCATTCATTCCTCAATATCTCTTGAGCGTCTGCTATGAGCTCAGCACTATGCATTGTGAACAGGCCCTCCCTTTTCATGCTAGCTTTCTTCCTATGATCAACACCGAGTATTTGGGGAGGAATTAAAGCTCCTGCTCACTGAGCACCTTCCACAGCTTGCACTCTATCATCTCCTAGCTCACCAGAATGCCTCCAGGTAAGAAGTACTAGGCTCAACTTACCACCTGGAAACTGATGTTTACACATATGAAGTAACTATGGCAGGCCTGGGACTTGAACCCTTGTCTCTCTGTCTGAAATACTCATAGTCTGTCCATTAGTCAAACTGCTAGAAGACAAAAGCAGAAGTAAGGTGGAGATTTCAGTTTTCAAGAATGCTCTTTGCTCATATTGCTGCATTTTAGTTCTAGAAGAAGCCATTGACTCCTTTATGCAAATAAAGGTCCACCCAATGGTCATTTTCTGAGCAGCGAAGCTGCATATGAGGTGACAGCTGGGCTAAAAAAATTATTTAGTTGGGATATAAATCTGAAGGTCTCACAAGATAGGGCTAACTGAAGAGCTTTTAAGTGCAGTAGAAAGCTAAGTAGGTTTAAATCCACATTCATTCTGTACTCACTCTCCATTCCATTTGGCACCAGCATAATAAGCTGATTGATGTTAAAGAAGGAAGAAGGGAGAGGAATTTGTGTTGGTTGAATGCCGCTGGGGGGCACTTTGCCTGTGCCATCCCTTTGTATCATTACACATACCCTGTATAAGGGGTGCTATGGTATGGATGTGGTTTGTACCCCAGGGTTCACATGTTGAGAGCTTGGTTCCTAGTGTAGTGATGGTATAGAGGTAGTGGGACCTTTAAGAGGTGAGGATATGTGGGAGGTCCTTAGGTCAACTGGAGGAGAGCCCTAGCAAAGGACTGTAGCGCCACAGCCTCTTGGCTTTCATTTTGCTATGGGATCTCTTGTTCCTGCTTGGGTTCCCACCACTGACAGCCACCTTAAGGTGGTGCACCAAAGGGGGCCCTCACTAGAGACTGCACCATGCCAGTTGGACTTTCAGCCTCCACAGCTGTGACCTAAATAAACCTTTCTAAAAATAAAATTAGCCTGCTTTAGGTATTTGATCATAGTAACAAAAAAATGGACTTACATAGGGAGATGAGGAAACTAGGGAGGGTAGAGATGTAGAAACTTGGTCAAGTAAGGAGGTAAAAATAATCAGGATTTGAACTCAGGTGTGTCTGCCTCCAAAGTTCTTTATTTGCCACTTTAAAAAAAAAAAACAGAAATAAAGAAGAAACTTAAAGGATTATTTGGGCCAGGGGGAGAAAAGAGTAGATGAGGGGTTAGATATCACCTCAGCTGGAAGCAGACCCCTTACTCAATATCCTGGGCTTTTGCCAATTCTTCTTTAGTTACAAAGGGATCCTTATTTAGAACTGAGGAAGCTGACGATAGCTACAAATACCTCTGTGAATTTTCTTACTGGATCTCACAAGATTCTATAAGTCTCTCCCCAGAAACTTCAATATCTCACAATGTTATAAGGTGGAAAAAGCACTGCTTTTGGACTTGAGAATCTTATTTGGAGCCCTGGGTCTACTGAGGAGTTGTGCATCATTGGGAAAGACTGAGATGCTTTTGGGCAAAGTCCTAAAAACTATTATTATTATTATTATTATTAATGTTGGGTGGAAACAAAATTACCTACATTATTCATTCACCTATTAAATCATCCATTCACCCACTCATCCCTGTGCAGGGCACTATTCTAACTGTGGGAATTATGGAGGTGAGCAAGACATATTGCATGCTATTTCTTACAGGGCTCATGTTCTAGTGGGGAGACTGGCCCTAACCAAGAAGAAAATACATGAATAAGGTAACTTTGAATTGTCTCATGTTACATAGAGGGGAAACAAAAAATAGCGTCATATGATGAAGGATGGCGGGCGGTGGGGAGGGAGCATGTTGTAGATTGGGTCAGACAGAGCTTCCTGAGGAGGTGACAAGTGAACTACCATCATACTAAAGAATGAACCAGTGGAGGGAAGCACACCTCAGAGAAAGAAGGGAACAATGAAAAGAGAGGTGGATATATGTGCTTGAAGTGTTCAGGAAGGACAAGGGAGATCTTGGGTGACAGAGGGAGGGACCAGATGATGTCATACATGCAAAAATACTTTGCATGTTATAAATCATTTCACAAAGTTTATTATTTTTGTTTTTCTTACTCCTACTGCCTTCACTTCCTTCTCTCTCCTTCCTTTTCTTTCTTTTTCCCTCCCAACTTCCTTACTTTTTACCAGTATGTCTTTTACCAGTATGGCTTCTCAAATGCTGAGTTTAAAAATTCTTTTTATTTTATTTTTAAGTTTCCAACTAATTGTGACACTTCTGTAAAATATCCCAGTACTTTCAAATAACTACGGAGGCTTCTAAACGCTGGTTTTGGTTTCTGTGCCTCCCTCATGGTGGGCCGGTACTATTATAGTTCACAGACCACACCTTGAATGGTGCTCTCCTCCATAGCAGGATTTCTCTGGTCCACTCTTGTGCCCAAGGGCTTTGTTATGGGCAGTTGCTGACAAGCTCTAGTAGCCCCATGTCTTGGTTTGCATTGGTGCAAGGAGCACAGGGGAGAGAGCATTGTGCCCTACTGAGCTGGGCTCTGTGAAGGGCTCTGGAAGGAAGAGTGACCTCAAGAATAAACTGGGTTTGAAAGTCGAGCTACCGTCTGCCACACAGACAAGGAGGAGAGCAGAGGAGGGGTGACTACAACTTTCCATATCTGTTTTATTTTGCAATTTGTCCATGTAGCATATGAGTAGGAATCATTTTATTTTTCTGGGACATAGGATTTAAAACCACACCTTGGACATTTGTGTAAGCAAAATCTGTGGGCCTCGGTGTGTTCTCTGATTTCCAAAGATCCTCCAGATTCTCAGAGACAGGTACCTGGAGGCTGGTGTAAAGAATCACCTTTGGTTTCTCCTGATGCCATTGTATAATAAAAAGGCCCAATTAGCCTGGAGCCAGGGTAGCCCTGTGGGGGATTTCACAGTCTGTGAAGAGAGCAAGGACAGGCAGGCATTCCCAGCAAGTCTCAATTCTCTTTACGAAGTTTGAAAGGCCAGGGGAAGTGTCCAAACAAGGGTGGAATTCTTGCCAAGGTGAATTTTGAGCTGGCTTGAAAAGATTTGAGCAATAGTGGCTGATTCTTAAGTGGGGAATGGACAAGGTTATTAAAACCATCAGAGTACGCCCTGGGGTATTTTCAGCAGCTGGACTGACTCTCCTGTGTTGTGAGACTGTGGTAGAGAGGTGAGGGCCCCATGCCCTGGCTGGGATACAGAATGGGGGTGAGGATGCCAGGTCCCAAGGGAAATAGAGTTTGTCAAGGGTGACACAAGCATTTCTCTGATACCTCAAACAGTGCACAGAATTTTTAGCCCATAGGGAGGTGTCCGTAGTGTCTTAAAAACAAAGACAGAGACATTTGGCTCTACATACAGGGAACAGTAGTCTTCTCATTTTATCTTAATTGTCAACAACTGAAACTCAAGCAGAACTTGTTTGGAAGACTTCGTGATGGAGTGTCCTTTTAGAAAAGGATGAAATTGCTTTGAGTTGTTTTGAATAGCTACTTTTGGTTTGGCAGACAAACCCATTTTCCTTTTCTGGGATATTTGCCTTGCCCTGTGATTAACAAAAAAAAAAAAAATCTTGAGAATTTAAAGATTTGAAAAGAGCCCACAAGGCAATGAAAGGAAGTCTATCTTATCATTCAGTTTCAGGCTCTGTGGGTATAAGTGTCTTCACTAACTTGAACTGTGGTTCTGAAAGAGGAATGCCATGTTCATGGCAGTTTGGAGCAGAGTAGTTAAAAGCTTTGGAATTTGAAGTCATATAGATCCAGGCTTGAAGTTTGACCCTGCTTCTTCCTTGATGGGGGAAGTCATTTCATCTTTCTGTATGTCTATCCCTTGTGCATAAAATAAGATAATGATGGTGCTTATGAAAGGTTCTTGCTGAATGTTAAATGAGATGCCAGGTACACAGTACAAGAGGCTTTCAGTGAATGTCTGATGTGATCACCACACTATTTGTTATTATGTTCTTGGTCAACTGGAATCCAGAGGGCCTGTTACTAGTTCTGTCCTCTCTGGATATCATTAGTGTGTGTGATAACTGGATCACTTCCATACTGTTGGTAGCCCTATTCCTTCTCATCAACCTAATAGGCAGTGTGTGTTTGTATTATTATTTTTTTTAATTTCCTGCAGCAATGAGCTTAGGCTGTTGTGCTAGCTGCTATGGCAAACACAACAAATGGATTTTAAAATGACCAGGTTGAGGATGTAGCTCAGCAGCAGAGCACTTGAATAGGATATGCAAGGCCCTGAGTTCAATTCCAGCTCTGCAAAAAAAAAAAAGATAAAATAATAATAATAATTAATAAATAGAAGAAGAGAATCAATATTTATTAAAGATCCACAAATGTTTTTATCCATTTCATCTCATTTAGTTCCCATAATATCCATGCATGGTAGATATATTATTTTCATTTCACAAATGAGGAAGAGAGCGTGGAGTGGTACACACATCAGTGTTCCCAGCTACTCAAAAAGCTGAAGCAGGAGGAGTGCTTGAGCCCAGGAGATCAGAGTCAGCTTGGGAAGCACAGCAAGATCTATTCAGTTAGGAAAAAATAAATGAGAAAAGAGGTTCTGAGAGGTTAAGTGACTTGCCTAAGCTCACACAGAAATTATATGGATTTACACCCAGTTCCTTGTGTCCTTTAAGACAGTGCTTTTCTTTTTGTAACAATACCTCTTTGCCTTTGATGAGCTCCTGAGCTAGTAAGACAAGAGGAAATGCACATAATGCAATAGAAAGCTACCACATCTAAGTTGGAAGGGCAGAAGCAGAACACACAGGCAGCTTGCCAACCTCATCCTGTCCTCTTCCCTGAGTGAGCAATGGAAGGTATGGGTGGGTCCAGCAGTCATAGCTGTCCAGGTCACTTGTGGACTTGGGACCCAACTAGGCTGATTCTCTCCATTCTTTCTGGACATAGGGACTAGTTGGTTAGAGTGGAAGGTTTGAATTGGGATATTGTTATATGTATTCTATTATTATGCAACATTTTATCACAAATTTAGCAGATTAAAACAATACCCACTTATTTACCAATAATTCCTGTACATCAGGTCTTGTGTGCTGCACCCTCTGCTTGGGTCTTGGGAGGCTAAAATCACAGTGCTGTCCTAGCCATGTTCCTCTGACAGCATTCTGGGGAAGAATCTATTTCTAAACTCTTTTGGGTTTTTAGTTGGGTTCAGTTTTTGTGGTTGTGGTTGCCATAGGACTGATGTTTTCCTTTCCTTGCTGGTTGTGGACTAGGAGCTGTTCTCAGTTCCTAGAGGTCGTTTGCAATTCCTGCTGTGTAACACCTTTCATCTTGACAGCCAGCAATGTTCATGCTTCTTGTATTTTTCTCAGGAAAACCCAGATCCTTTCAAGTCTCACCTGATTGTTGAGCCCACCTGCACAGCCCTCTTTTTCTTGAAATCAAGTGTCTTGGTCTGTTTTCTGTTGCTCTATCTGAGTTGCACATACTGGGTGATGTGTAGTGAATAAAGGTTTATTAAGCTCACAGTTTTGAAGGCTGGAAAGTTCAAGGCTGGGTGGCTGCATCTGCTGAAGTCCTTCTTGCTGGTGGGAACTCTGACTATTCCTAGGTGGCTCAGGGCATCACATGGTGACAGTGTCTAGCTCAGAGCTCTCCTCTTCTTATAAAGCAGTGGTTGCATTGGATTAGGTCCCAGTTCTCATGGCCTTGTCTAACCTTACCTCCCAAGCCCCCCCCATACCTTAGATTGTGTTTCTACCCTCTTAATACCTCATGATGGGGATTTAATGTCAACATAAGTTTTAGTGGGGACAAACTATAACACCATTGGAGTGACATCCATGGTGTTCGCAGTCCTTGGGATTACACAAGGCATATGCACAGGGTGAGAGATCTTGGGGGCTCTGTATAAAGTTTGCCTAACACAGATGAGGTTTTTCTTTTGAAGGTCATAAAAAAGAGGGGAAAGAATTATAGAGGAGAGGAGAGTAAGAGAAACAGAAGAAAAAGAGGGTAGAAGAGGAGAGGGAAAAGAAGAGGAGTAGAGGAAGGGAGAAAAGAGAGGAGGACAGGAGAGGGGAGGGGAGGGAGAAGATGGAGCAACTTAGTCAGTGAACAAGGGTAAGATCATGAGCAAAATCTTACAAGGACCTTAAAAGGGGTAGAGCAGGGAACAGAGCACTTGGGGTCAGGAGCGTGGGGGAAGCATTTCCTCCTCAGCCTGAGGAGCAAGGAAAAGGGTGCTTATGGGAACCTGAAAAGACACAGCTGCAGACAGCACTCCTAGGAGCTGTGGTCTCTGGGCCTTAGATACAGGCACCCTGTGGTCAAATGAGAAGCTGGGGGAGATATACTTAAGCATTGATGTACTGGCCCCTCTCAGATTACTACTGATGTGCCCCACTAGGGGAACCCAGTTGGAAGCCAGTTGGTATCATCCATACACATCAACCTCCTGCGTAGAGAGGAAGGTGGAGGAAGACTGGAGTGGATCTGGAATGGATAGAGGATACAGAGTTTCCTTTAAGAACATATTTCTTCCCAGGTGCTGGCTTTATCTGAGACATGGGTACAGGGTGCAAATCTCATGTGCATTCAGTCTTTGAAGTTATTTGTTCATCTGGGGAAGGGTGCATGTGTGTACGTGTGCAGGTACTGGCTCTGTGGGCATAGTAGTTTGCTACAGTTAATACAAAAAACTACCACAAATTTCATGACTTAAAATAACATACATTTATTTTCTTATGGTGTTGGAGATCAGAAGACCAAACTCAGTTTCTATGGGCTAAAGTCAAGGTGCCAGCAGCTGGTTGCTTCTAGAGGCTCCAAAGGAGAAAGATGGCATCATGCCCTTTCCAACTCCTAGAGGCTACCCTCTCTTTATGGCCATTGGCCTCTTCCTTCTACTTCACTTCAATCTTTGCTTCCATCATCCCACTACCTTCTCTTCTGTGTAATAAAATTTCCCTCAGCCTCCCTCTTACAAGGACCTGTGGGTACATTTAGGACCCATTGGGATCATTCAAGACAGTCTCCCCATCTCAAAATCCTTAACTAGTTATATCTGCCAATTCTCTTTTTCCATTGAAGTTAACATTTACAAGTTGCAGGTATTAGGACCTGGATGTCTTCAGGAGTCATTATTCAACTCACGAGAGTAGGTGTGGACTCTTGTATCACATGGCTTGAGTTCAGATTTCAGCCCTGCCATGTATAAACATCATGCCCTCAGACAAGTTACCTCGTCTCTCTGTGTCTCACCTTCATCTCATCATCTGTTAAATGGGGATAACAGCAATAAAAACAATATGGGCACAGCATTATTTTTGTGGATTAAATGAGATAGTTAATGGAAAGTGCTTATTCTAGGGTATGGTAGACATTCAATAAATGTTGATGGTTATAGTTTCTCCTGTTGTTTATGTGGTACCTATGTTATGTGTCTGTCATTTTTGCTGCCAAAAGTCATTCTCTTCTTCTGCTAATAGCAACTCACTTTCCCTGGGAAACTTGTCTTACCTTACTCTCTGTCCATTTAGTGCAGGTGGGGTAAATTCACTCCTAACCCCAGGACTGACTGTGGGGCCTAGGAATAAGCCCACCAAAACAATTTCCTTTTCTTGGTCCTGAGAACTGGTTCAACAATGGATGTGTGAGCCAAGTTGGTACAAGCAGTGTGAATCCCCAGCTTTTCCAGAAGTGCCCATGAAGGGAATATTTTTGTGGGGTCACTGAAAGAAAGTATGTGAAACTGTAACCAGAAGCAGCCTCTTTACCCTACATTTTTAAAGTAGTGGTGACCACGTGGTAAAGCCAACCCAGATGATGAGAAATAGAATTAAGGGAAGGAGAGGGACCTCTGAAATCTGAGGTTAAGCTTCAAATCCAGTTGGTCCTGAGATCAGCACTTTTGTTATGTGAGCCAATTAAGTCCCCTTCTTACTTAAGCCAGTTAAAATTAAGTATTCTGTCATTTTTATCTAAAGGATTTTCAGTCATGGGAGGTGGGAATCTTTTCTTTGAGGTGGGAGAAACAGACTTATTGGTCATTTTTCAGCCTCAGCGATTCACAAGAACCCAGAAACCCTGGCCCTTTGTCCTGGGCCCCAGAATGTCACTGGAGTGCAGTGAGTTCTCTAATGTCATCCCCATTCTTTCCACAATGATAGTAACTGATTGAACACCTCCTGTGTGCCATCCATAAGGATGAAGAATCCTTTCCAATGCCCCTGACAACCTTGTAAGGGAAAGATAATTTTACAGATGGGGAAATGGAAACTCAAGGAGATAAAGAAAAAAAATCCATGGTCAAGGAGTGAATGCTAGGAAAGGAAGGGGTTCAAACACAAGGTTTTATTTTTAGTTCAGAACTTGTCCCTTTTCTATTCTGCTGCAGCAACTCCCAGAGGCCCCTCAGGGAAGAGTCTCTATAATCAGGAATTAACTGGTCCTGTTTGCAGTAGTCTTGGCTGCTGTGCCTCCCAGAGGTTGGGATATTTTTTTTCTTGTTCTGTGCTTTACTCACAAAATGCTGTGGACACTTAGCGAGAACGTCCTCTCTTTGGCTGGGTTCATTTATCCTTCTGTCCTTCTACACTTTCCTGTGTGCTGTTTTCACCCACTCACATGTTGGATTTGGTCTAGGGGATTTCCTTCCATGTTCAAATTAGACATTCTATGCTCTTGGGAACCTTTGACTCACAGGATCTATCACTGTTTATAGGTATATGTCTAGACTGAGGCATGAGGTATAACATAAAGCAAATAAGAAGTAGCTACTGCCTTCTGAGCCCTTGTATTCCAAAGCAGATAATAATAGTAATGGGTCAGTGAAAAATGAACAAATGAAACCCATATACACGTGCAAAGATGAAACGATGTGTTGAGATGATAAGGTTGGGCACCAGATGTATGTGCATCTGAGCTTTACACCTACCAGTTTCTAACTCTGGGCAAATTACTTAATCATTTATCCCTCAGATTTTTCAACTACAAATTGGAGATAATAATAATTCCTCCTAGGGTCACTGTGAGGATAATAGCTATTATGTGGGAAGATCATAAATGAAACTATGGCAATTATAAATATTAAGTGCTTAGCCCAAAGCCTTGCTCATAATGAGAACTCAACAATATTAGCTATTTTTTAGTGTATGTATGTGTGAAAGAAAGTAAAATATTTATAACATATATACAAGCTGTCCAATATGTGTTCTATTTTAGTCAAAATTTTGCCCTAGAGACCACATGGTTATCTAGACAGAACACTTTTAATGAGAAAGACTGAATCTATTATGCTTTTGGACCTTGGTCAGGGTCCAGGAGCCATAGGCTTGATACATAGTCTTTGGATTAAAGAAGCAGAAATCAGCTATTGGCTGGGTGGGACCTCTTCACTAACTCTAAGGGGCACCAACAGGCCCCTTAGAAGAAGAATACCCAGAGCTGGTCCAGGAGTCAGAGCAGGAGTCCAGGGGTCCCTTCGTCTCTGCAGAGAGAACAAGAGAGGACACACTGTCAGGCATTAAACAAATTTGCACCTATCTCCTAGACACTCATTTACCAACTTCTTTTTTGTCTCCCCTCAATCTTTATATGATAGTAGTGCATCCCTGACTTTTCTTTCCCAGAGCTGCCACCAAACGAGCACACCCTGGAAGCCCTGCTTCCGTTGGCCTGACCTTGCCTTCTGCCATTGTTGAGGATTTGGATTTGCATCCCTACCCCAGAATGCTGGAATTGGGATGTGTAGTTCTTAGTGAAGCTTCTGAACTGAGGTCTTAGAAGGTTGGGAGATGTGGGACAACTCAGTGCATGATAAAAGAGAGGAGGCCAGAGAGATGGGGAGGGAAGCTCTGCTTCCAAGTGTCCTCTGATTCTTGTTCTAGTCTTCTCTGATTCCTCAAGGGTCTTGAATATTTTTGAGTCACGATAAATACTACTCCCTCTCTTTTTTTCTAATACTAGTTTGCAATGTGTCCTGTTATTTATTAATAAAATGATCTACACGGGAACACTCAACTCTTCAGATATCTTCTTGTAATTTTGTACTTTTGAGATGGAGAGCACCCCTTCAATGATGAGGAGAGACACAAGATAGAGATAGATTTCTTACTTACTTATACATGGCACACCTGGGGGCCACAGACGCAGAAGTCAAAGAGTGCAGACAGGGAGAGAGAGAGAGAGAAAGAGAAAGACAGAGAGGGGAAGAGTATGGACAAATGTCCATGAGCATTATTGAAACAGGTTTCCCATGAGGGGTTTTCATTGAGGCGGCAAGAGTGCCTAGCTCAGTGGTTGAACACTTGTTCAACATGTGAAAGGTCCTGGGTTTCAGCCCTGTCACCACCATAAAAAGCTTATAATTGATGAGACATACTTATTAATTAATTAAATCTGGGAAAATATAGAAAATCTGGATGGGGAAACATAGTGACCATCTACATTATTAGTTGGCATGTAAACTATAGCAGACATTCAGGAAAGTAATCTGACATTCATATAAAATATATGTATACCCCAGTAGTCTGCTTTGGGGTATATTGCTCAAAGAATTCTTATGCAAGTCTGTACAGGCTCTGGCTATTCCAGCATTGCTTGTAGTGACAGGGAGCTAGAAGCAATTCTACTATGAGGAGAATACATAGGTAAAATGTGGTTTGCACACATAAATACCATGCAGCAGTCAAAACGTATGGACTAATGGCACACCTAGCAATGTGAGTGGACATTAAAAAGCTAGTGCTTAGTAGAAGTCGGAAGAAAAATTAAAGAGGTAACAATCTATCTGCATGTAATAAAAAGAGGTGCAGAACAAATAGCAGTGCATATTTACAATATGTACCTTAAAAACCATTAGTATGTTCCCTGATGGGGCAGGGAACAGAAGCAAGAAAGGTGATAAAAGGGACTAAGTGATCACCTCACCCTCGCTAGGATGGATAGTATTAAAAAACAAACAAGGGGAGAATAACAGATGTGGGTGATGATGAGAAGACATTGAAGTCCTTGTGTTTAGTTGGTGGGAACATGTAATATTGCGACCCTTGCAGTAAACAGCATGACAGCTCCTCAAAAAAGCAAAAAGGAGATTTACCATATGATCCAGCAATTCTACCCCTGGGAATATGCCTCAAAGAATTGAAGGCAGAGGTCTCAAAGCCATTTGTGCCCCCATGTTTACAGAAGCCCTATTCATAGTAGCCAAAGTGTAAAAGCAACCCAAGTGTCTATCAATAGAAGAACAAATGAGCAAAATGTGGAATACATATACATTGGAACATTATTCAGCCTTAATAATGAAGGAAACTCTAGCACATTGTACAACATAGACAAACTTTGGAGACATTGTGCCAAAAAAATATATAAGCCAATCACAAAACAAAAATATACAAGCCAACAACAAAACAACATATGATTCTATTTATATGAGGTACTTAGAGTCATCAAATTCATACTGACAGAAAGCAGAAGAGTGGTTGCCAGGGTTGGGAGGGACAACCGGGAGTTGTTCGTGAGTGCAGAGTTTCAGTTTTGCAAGAAATCTCAGGATTGGCTGCACAACATTGTGAATGAATGAACATAACACTACTGAACCATACCTAGAATGGTTACAATGGTAAATCTTATGCTATTTCTGTGGTATATTTACCACAATTAATTTTTTAAAAGGGAATAAATAAATGAGAGTAGGGCATTGTACAGATTAATAATGATAATGCCCCGTGGACCAACAAATGGTTAACTTGAACCTTTTCACAAGAGATGCACTTTTATAAGAATGTGGAGCAATTTTTGTGGCCCTTGTTTTCCGTAAAAGCTTTGGGTTACAGAAGTAGAGAAAAGTGATTTTAGGACCCTTGGGCTGGATCCTCTTCATGCTGCTCGCAATCCTGTTTTCTACAAGATGAGTCTGATCGATTCAGATGGATTGGGAGGTTTTATGTTCCCATCCTTTTCTCCCATCCAATATTTCTCAACTTGGAATTGGCAGGATTTATTCCAGTTACAAGGTTCTTATTTTTGTTCAGTTCAATTCCATTTAATTTAAACCTTGCCTTCTCTTTCTATGGATTGTTTTGGATTCAAACTTTCTGCCAGAGCACTGCCAGCTCACTTCCTTCTGGTATGGCTCACACAGTTGAGCTTGGCACAGATTTGCTCTGTGTGGATATGATTAACATAGTGTCCTCTCTCTAGAATGCCATAGGTGGCCTCTGTATGCTACTACAGAATGGATAGTGCCCTTTGCATGGAGTCTGAAATATCCATGCAAATCTGAATGTATTCATTGGATGTGAGGCTAGAGGTGTCAGTACTGGATTTGACTCTTAGCTTGGGGACACAGCTGGTCTCTTGAGTTTGTTTATGATTCTCAATGAGATTGAATAATTCTTTTGGCTGATCACATATTCAAAGTTTTATTCTACCGAGAGCTTAAGCTTTTCTCCTCATGATTTTACAAAAGGTGATGCATCAAAGTCCCCTTAAATTGTGAGCTGACTTGATCCAGTTTTACTGGTGGAAATACTAGGTAACCATATGAAAACATGTTTTCTTTCCTGAGTTGCTCAACTGAAATACTTAAAGTTTTGCAAAATAAATATGTTGAGGTCAGTTGTTCCTTTTCTATTGGTATCTGTTTAGAAATTACTACTTGAATGGTATAATTTTGTTATCTTTGATACAGTTAGATAATTGTTCTAGTCTCAATCAATAAAGTCCTGTTGGTTAAGATTCTTTCCTACAGCAAAAGTGCAAGAGTCCTCGATTAACCAGTTGGATGGACACACACAGACACACACAGACACACACACACATACACACACACATACAGAGAGAGAGAGAGAGAGAGAGAGAAAGGAAGAGAGAGAGAGATTTATCAAAGTAGCCTGAAAACACTTATTCATGGAGAAATGATGACTTGAGATGCTCCCTGTGATAGCTAAAGATTTGAGGTTTTTGCTGGCCAGTGTGATAAGGGATATGAGAGGTAAAAATTCAGCCCTGTTTTTATGTCAATCAGCATTACTTCCATTTCTTCTAGACAACAACCACCAACAACCACTCTAGGCCTGATTGCTTAAGAAACTAAAGCTGCAAATTATATGTAATTTTCTTATGTTACTTCTGTTTTTATTGGATAAGGGTGGAGCTGGTAAGGGGAAATAATTTTCTTAAAAACCAAAATGAATTGATTCATGGTGCAACGTGGATGAACCTCAAAGACATGCTAAGTGGAATAACTGATGCAAAAGATCATATACTGCAGGATTCTACTTATATAAAATGTCTACAAAAGGCAATTCAGAGAGACAGAGAGCAGATTAGTGATGACCTGTGTCTGGGGATGGAAATAAGCAGTGACTGCAAATGAATAGAAGAGGTATTTATTTTGGTGGTAGAAATGTTCTTACATCAATTTTGGGGGATAGCTGCATAATTCTGTACATTTACTAAAAATCATTGAATGACACAGCTGAAACAGATAAAATTTATGGTAAATAAAGTATATCTTAATATATCCATTTTTTTTTAAAAAGAGAACTATGCCAAACAAAAGCCATAGGTTCCTGCTGTTACAAGTTGGCCCTATGTACCATCTCATCTTTGGCCTCTTTAACCTGAAGAGAAAAAACAGATCTCTAGTATCAGGAGATAATAACTTTCTATTGGTTGCTGTAGACATTACCTAAAATGCCATACAATAACTGTTCTGGGACTGAATGGACTTTACATTTTATGTCCTATCACTGTACTGGTCAGAGATGCACGTGCTTAGTGCTAGATAGTGGTCCCATGCCTGCCTCACTGCTTTGTTGCTGGACGCTTCATCTTCTTAATGCAGGTGGACAATGGGATCATCACTTTCCACCACAGTGCTGTGTGAATTTTATGATCTTAACACTTGCCACATTATATCATAAAAAGGGGTTTTAATTGTCAGTTTACTATCTAAAACATAAGCTCTTCCAGGCTGAGAGACCATGTGGTATTCTTCTCTGGGCTCGCAGGACTTGACACATGTAATGGAGACTTCATAAATGTCTACTGGTCTGAGATGACCTTGTTAGTTAGAGAGTTGCTACTGATCTCATGGAAAGGGATGGTAAAGTTATGGTTGGATTTGGCTGACTTTCATCAGGAAGTTCTGTAAGCACCGAGTCATAGGTAGATATTTCATTGTATCAATTTTCTTATCATTTTATTTGAGTTCTTAATTGACACACACTATTTGTACATATTTTTGCAGTACAGTATGGTAATCTGATACATGTAGACAATGTGTGAGGATCAAATTAGGGCAATTAGCATTTCCATCTCCTCAAACATTTATTATTTCTGTATGTTGGGAACCTTTTGGCTATACTAGCTATTTTGAAATATGCTGTAAATTGTCCTAGACCAGCATTACCTTCTGGGATGCAGACCATTATTAGAACTAATCCTCCTATCTAACTGTATTTTGATATCTAACCTTTCTCTGTCCCCCCACTTTCCTAGCTTCTATTGGCTTCTATTCTACTCTCTCCTTATATAAGATGGAATCTTTTAGCTTCCATCTGTGTGAGAACATGTGAGATAGATCTCTCTGTGTCTGGCTTATTTCACTTGACAGAATGTCTTCCAGTTCCATCATTGTTGAGATAAATGACAGGATTTCATTTTTTTTAATGGTTGAATAACATTCCATTATGAATATATATATATATATATGTCATATTGTTTTGATCTGTTCATCTGTTGATAGGTACCTTGGTTGATTCTGTATCTTGGCTACTGTGAAGAGTGATGCAGTAAACACAGGAGTGTGGTGTCTTGTTGGTATGTTGATGCCCTTTCCTTTGGATATATACCCAGAAGTAGGATAGCTGGATCATAGGGCAGTTCTATTTTCAATTTTTTTTAGGAATCTCCATATTGTTTTTCATGATAGCTGTACTAATTTACATGCCCATTAACAGTGTATGAAAATGTTCTTCACAACATTTTTTGTCTTTATAATAGCCATTATAAAAGATATGAGATTATAACTCATTGTGGTTTTGATTTGCATTTCCCTGATGATTAGTGATGTAGAGCATATTAAAAATGCATTTACTGTCCACTTGTGTGTCTTCTTTTAAGAATCCTCTATTCAGATCATTTGCCCATTTAAAAAAATTAGATTATTTAATTTTTTTTTTGCTATTGTTTAGTTCCTTATATTCTGGATGCTTCCCTTGTCAGATGGATAGTTCACAAATATTTTCTCCCATTATGTAGGTTGCCTTTTCACTCTCTTGACTATTCCTCTGCTGTGCATAAGCTAATTTTTAGTTTGATATAATCCCATTTGTTTATTTTTACTTTTATTTTCTGTGCTTTTCCAAAAAATCTTTGCCTATGTCAATGACTTGAAGTGTTTCTCCTATGTTTTCTTCTATAGGCTTACATTTAGATCTTTGATCCATTTTGAGTTGATTTTTGTATAGTAGAGGCAGTAGACATTCTCCTGCATATGTATATCTCTGACATGTATCAATTTTTTTTTACCATAATGTTTCCTAAAACACCACCCCAAAACTCAGTGGCTGAAAACAACAGTCATATTCTCATGGATGTGTGCTTTGGTTGAAGGTTGGTTTATCTAGGTTTTGCTCATGTTTGCTTGAAGCTATAGGTTAGATTCAAATACTCTCTCTCTCTGTCTTTCTTCCTCTTCAGACCAGTGAGCTACTGGCACATGTTGCCTTCATGGTGATGGCGAGAGAGTAGAATGTAAGTGGAAATATGTGATGCTTCTTCAGATCCAGGTGAAGAACTGTTTAATGTCACCCACCCACTGGCTAAAGTAAGTCATATGGTTATTTCCAACACAGGGCCCAGGAAAATGCATTCAACATTTAAGAAATCTACAAAATCAAAAAGAATATGATATGGAATTGGAAATAATGTTATATGCTCGTTTGTAAATGCCTTCCCTGATTGATATGATGAACCGCAGAAAATTAAAGGGTATACATGAAGATGTGAGAAATGAGGAGTAATCAAAGCTCTACTCGCCCTGGGATTTCCCATCAGATTGACTTGTACCTCCTACTTATGAAAATATTTCTGTTGAACTTAGCTTACTGATCTCTTTCAAGAGCATGGGTAGTAAAAAATGCCAGGTCAAGAGGCAGTTACTCTGATGGGAGGTTGTAACAGAGCTTTTGGTGAGAGCTATAGAGGCCAACGTTTAGGTCATCATTTCAATTTCAGAAACTGTTGCTTTCACCAGCCGAGGAAACGATACTCCAAAGGGGGCACACTAGAAGAAAATGAAAATTGTACCCAGTACTTGTGGAGGCTGAAAAGTTGTTCTACCTGACAGAATAATAATGAGTATTTTAGAAAGGCTTCCATTTTCTGAGGATGCCAACACAGAACGATCATTTAAATGAAATGTTTTGACCAGTGTGTTTTCAGGCAACACCTATTACCTTGTCTTCCAGCAGATTCCTTTTCATGAAGCAAAAGAAGTCTTGGGGGTCAGTTACAACCAACCACAGAACAAACTCAAATATAGGAAATACATTACAAAATTCCAGTAGGGAGTAGCAGATCTCAGTCCTGATCTCTTCTCCTTTCTTTCTATGTCATTATTGAAAAATAAGTGCTACATTTCTGATCCATTTTTTTGCTACTGAAACAATAACAAGCAAACCAACTGGGCCAAAGAAGGCGATTGATACCTCTTTCCACCTTCCTATTTCCTGTGCCTTTAAGCATCCTCCAAAGTTGATTCTGTTTTGAAGTCAAAGGAAGGGTTAAACACATTAAATGAAAGTCATGTTTGTTTTATAGGCTGCTTCTCAATATCAGGGTCCAAATTCTATCTCACTGCTCTGCTGAGGCCGATTTCAGGGCTTCCCAGGAAAACAGGAAGCTCAGCGGTCCAGAAGAAGGAGGCAAAGTTTCAGTTTGATGAACTTTTCCAGCAGTTTTGAAATTCTACATCTCATTGCCTCAACTGTCCTGTCCATAGATATGTCATGAGATCTGAATTACAATTGGCAAAATGATATAGGTGAGATTAATTGTAATAGTATATTTAACTCAACATATTAGAACTATTATTTCAACATGTAATATAAAAACAATTAATGAGCATCTAATATCCTTTTTTTTTTTTGGTTTAAAGTCTTCAAAATTAGCCACATTAGGGGCTGGGGCTGTAGCTCAGTGGTAGCGCGCTTGCCTAGCATGCGTGAGGCACTGGGTTCGATCCTCAGCACCACATATAAATAATAAATGAATAAAATAAAGATGCATCAACAACTAAAAAAAAAAATATTTAAAAAAAAAAAAAAAAAAAATTAGCCACATTAACAAGTGCTCAGTAGCCACATGTGGCAAGAGGGCACATGCTAGACTGCACAAGTCTGGATTTAAACACCAATGCAGCTACTATTAAAGTCATGCTTCCCAGAGGTATAGCTTTGGTATAACTTCTGTAGGATTTTCTGAGGCCAAAGACTTCTTCCTCCACTAACATTATCTTCTCAGAAACACCCCAGAATCTCCATTTAATTTTCTCTCCTTTCATTCTGTTCTTTGGTTTCTGTTTCCCCTGAAACCAGGTTTAGGCAAGACTTTGTCTTTCTTCTGTACCTTCCTCCATTTCCTTTTCAGGGCCACGGGTGCCTCACATATTGAACTTTCCTGTTAATATAGCATGTGAAAACAGAGGTAAAATAACCAATATGGGGAAAATATGATCTGAGAGCTTCAGAATTCTTCAAGTGCCTCCTTCTGCAACATTGGACGCTTCTGCTGCTTTCCTTCCTCTGTGGAGGGCCTTCAGCACTTGATTTTAAAGATGGTGCTCACCAAGACTCTCTACTTCTGCAGCGTTCACTATTACTGATGGCCAGAAGGAGGCTTCTTATTAAAGGCCTGTCTTCTTGGCTGACAGTCCTGTGCCACAGCAAGACTGAGATTGACAGGTGGACGATCTCTGAAGGGCTCTGAACTGCCTGATATTCTCACTGAATGTCTCCCTCAGACAGGAATTATCAGACACCTTGGGTATTTCCTTTTGCAGTACAAATGGAACATGAATGATTCCTAGTCTTGCAAAGGGGCACAAGGTTATGATGAAATGTAGAGTGGGTGTTAATGGACTTGGATTGGGGTAGCAAAAAGAATTGGCTTCATTAGCTCGTTAGAATTTCAAGGACTTTCAAAGAAGGAAATAAAAAGTGAAACCAATTTATTTCCATGCCAACCAAGATAGAAGAGCACCACCAGCTAACAGCAAACCCAGTCACCTCAGGTGTCTCACACGCCCCTGGCAGCACTGACAGCTGGGCCCAAATCCAGGATGACATGCCTGAGCATGGTGATAGCACCATCTCCCACTCCTCACGCTTCTCCCTTCCCTGTTTGCAGTGACATGTCTGACAAGCGCAGCCTAGAGGGGATTCTCTTTGTGACCTTGGTGGAAAATCTCACCTCTGGGAGACAATCTCCGTGAACCGTGGAGTTGCCTGGGATGTAGGAAAGGTTGAGTAAGCAAAATGGCAGCTGAGGTCCCAGGCTGAGTCAAAAGGCCTGCCTGAAGTGGTTCTTGGCTGTCAAGAGAGGGCTGACAAGCAAACTTCGGTCTTTTCATTAGACATTCAGACAAAATAAGAATGTACTCTAGATTGTCTCCCAAAAAACCTTTGTGGCCTGAGTTATCAATCATCATCTGCCTTACCCATGCAGACAGTCTGGATATTAATAAATGACTTTGAAGAAGCCATCCTATGCCTGTGTTAAGAGTCTCCATGTGGATGTGTGAAGGGGCAGTTTGGCAGTATAATCTGGGGCTGTCATGTGGTGAATCTACTCCCTCTGTAACTCTCTCTGATGTATGTCTGCACACCCAGATAAATGAAGGGAAAGGGCAATGTGAACACCCTATCATTATGAAAAAATGTTATCCTTATTGTGGGCAATTAAGATATATTAAGCTCATTTCATGTGAGAAATATGCAGATCAGATTCATGGTAGGTTAATCACAGAGTTGAATGCTCAAACTTTTCATTTTTTTCAAGAGGATGAGAAAGATTCAAAATTCAATGGATGATGAATCCAGTCCAGGAGCTGGATGACAGTTTTCATTTCCATCTGCCACGGTAGATATTCTCATTGCCTCAAGCCCAAATTATCAGAGAAGCCTTTTCTGTGTTAGACTGTTGGATCCCACCCACTCTTCCTTCTTCTGTGATAACACAACTCCAATTTTGTTTGAGTATCTACTGCTAATGTTTCCGAGGATCTGAGTCATGATCAGTTCATCTAAATCATCCCATTTCTTTTTGTGATTGGTTTGTAATTAGGTGTGGATTTACCCTGTTGTAGCCAATAAGATGAGAGGGCAAGATGTTATGGGCCTTCTGGGAAATAATTTCTTCCTGATAAAATTGGAAGAGTGTCTGGAGTCTCCTTGTGGGACAAAAATCCCAGGTTTAAAGTCTGCATGATTTGTCTTAGGTTGGCTTCTTCAAGAAGCCAATCCTGAGAAAAATAATTAAGTTCAGTAAGTTTATTTATTAAGTGATCTTGGGAAATAGCAGTAGGAAAGTAGGGGAAATGATGGGGAAAGAAAAGGAATAAATGGAATGTATTTAATGAACACATCCTTGATGTGGGAAACTGAGTAACAGCACTGCTAGGGACAGAGTTGTCCCACTCAAGGGGTAAGGAAACTGGAGTAGTGGATAACTACTCAACTCCCATGAGACACTGTTTGAGCATTGCTCCTAATATGTTTCTTCCTTAGTACTTCCAGCCTACCTGGAACTGGGATGAGAACATTCTTATGGCAAAAGAGGGCCTGTAGGCAGACAGTCACAGGTGTTGGCCATCAGAAGACAAAGATGTATTGGAGGAGTGAGTTGTGAATAATGTGGGTAGGCCCTGGTAGTTTCTGCCAAGTTGCACAATGTACCAACTCTGGAAACTGTCTTCCTCCAGATTTCTTTTTATGTGAGTAAGCAAAGCCCTATTATTTAAGCTATTTTAGGAGGATGCTTTCTTAGGACCAGGGCTGCTATTTGACTTGTATAAATTAGAATAGTATTGTGGCTTGTTTACAGCCAACATCCATTCTGATGACTCAGTCACCTGTTTAAATTGATCAGGGCCAATGCTGTGCCATTTATAAAAGTATTTCAGTTACACTTGTTCATACAAGCATCATCTAAGAGATTTTGCTTATGGTTTCTCTTATTTATCCACTGATTAATGACTGACCTAGAAATTTTTCTAAAACACCATTTTCATCATATCACTGTTCCTCTAGAACCCATAGTTTACAGATGAAATTTCTCAACCTGACATTCAAGGTCTTCTCCACACGGCCCCAACCTGTCTGACTAATCTGCTTGCCCACTATTCTTATGCATAAACCTTTAATAGTAATAATATCACCCACTATTTGTTGAGTGCTTGCTCTGTGTTAGTTGCTGTGCTAAGTGATTTACATGCTCATATAATTTAAAACACAATCCCAAAGGGCAGGTAGAATCATCCAACTTATTTAACAGATGAAAAAATTGAGGTTTCATGAACTCACACATGAACAGGAAATAGCTTCCAGGTTCCTAAACAAAGACATCATGCTATTATTTATTCTCATGTAGACTCTATGCCTCTAGAGGGGATATTCATATATACTTAAAAATTTTACCAGTGCCTTACACATTTTTTGAACATATATTAGATTTTTGAAAAAGCACTTGTGGGGTGACTGTTCTCTGTGGTCTATGGGGGAGACTGCCTGATACCATGACCTTTCCTTCTGAATCTCTCTGCCTTTGTCTTCTGTGGCACTACTTTGTGAAAGGGAGGAAATTATCCTAAGATTGATAAGGAAAATAATATAAATCCGAACCAACTGATTTAAATATTTATTGAGGGCATGTGGAGAAAAAAGGATTTTCATACATTACTGGTAGAAATATGAGGTGTTTCTGCCTTTTCAAAAGCAATTTAGCAGTTTCTATTAAAATGAAAAACATATATATTCCTTTGGACCCAGCAACTAAAAATTGTAGGAATCTATCCCATAGAAATAAAAGCACCAATACATAAAACATATGCTAAAATGTTTTTTGCAACATTGTGATGGGAAAATACTGGAAAAAATATGAATACCCATCAATAGTGGAATGGCTGAATAAATTAGGGTATATAAAAGCACCAGGAAATTTTGTGCAGTTATTAAAAAAGATAAATTAGGTGATTTTAAGGAATTAGCACAAGGTAATGTTGAGTGAGAAATGCTAGATGACAAAAAGAATGTTTAATATAATCTTGTTTTTGTTAAATAAGCAATGGTGAAAGCTGTGTACATCTGGGTGTGTATGTGTATACATGAACGATATGAATCAGGAGAAAAAAAAAAAACTACAAAAAACCTGTGTTAGGGTTGGGGATGTAGCTCAGTGTCAGCATGAATTACCTGGGGAAGAGGGCAGGGCTGGCCTGCGATGCCACTTTGGAGAGGGAGAAAGCACACTATTTTAGGAAAAGAAGAAAATTACACTTCATTAAAGAAAAAGTCACATTTGTGCATCTAGGAGAATTAAGTATATATGTGAGTATGTGTGGAAATATTTTAAATTACAAGCAATAAAATAAAGTAATAAGGCAAATGACCACAAAACACCCCAAATATTCTGCAATTCATTGTGCGATTGTACCACTGATGTATGAATAAGGAAGATCATATCCTACCCTTATGACTGGTGATGGGGGGTGACTTTTATCCAAAGAAGAGCCTTTTCTCTCTCCAGTCTTAGGCTTGTGATCACACTCACCTCCCTGTTTCCCTTTGCAGAACATGTGCAGGCTTGACTAGTATGATTGTAGGTTGGACTGCAGCAATTGGTTGGATGCCTCCTATATCCTTGTTTTTCTTCCATAGGAGTTGCCCCCTCTTAGGCAACCATGTATTTAGTAACCATTAACCCAAAAATGTACTCTCCCTCCCCCTCTGTTTTTCACATCTCTGCCTTGATCAACCTAGGTCATGTTCAGTTATTTTACAATTTCACACATGTTCACATTTCTGCGTTATTGATGCTCACATTGAGGTTCCTGCTTTGAACACAGAATCTTTGTTTCTTAGAAACTCTCCAAAAGGAAAAAGGAGAATGAAAAACACAAACACAAATTCCACTTTCAGTAAAACAAAGGCAAAAATCCCAAACTACAAACAGGTGGAACGGCTACCCAAAAGAGCAGAATCCAAGCAAAGGGGTGCATGAGAAGCAGAGAGAAATGCCATAGCTAGAGAGCTTCGTACTAGTCAGAAACAAATTGCCTCAGGAAAGTGAAAGCATACCTTGAGTGCAAAAGTCTAAAACTCTGGTAGTGGCTGGAACTCCCCAGACCTGTATTCCTTTTCGTAAACAAAGACGATGAAGTTACAAGAAGAATCACATAGGTAAAGCCACATTTGTAGGAAGCATACTATTTCTGTGGCAATTGAGTGGGAAAAAGTCTTCAGGTTGCAAAATTCTCAATGGTTGTCTATCTCCAGTAGCTGGGGAAAAGGAAAGGATGTGCAAACTTACACACACACCAAGCCAAAGAGTAATCAAGTGCACCTGGAACAGGAAACCTACACAATACAAACATTCTAAATATAGTTGTTATAGAAAACACTCACCAGGTTTGGTGGTGAGTAATGGAATATGTATAGCATAGGATTGTTATAGGGAATAAACTGGGAAAAATGACAGAAAACAATAGAAAACTGTTGGCAGAATCACTTCTGTTAAAAAAAATTACTATCAAAAAGAAATCAAATTTTCCCACCATAGATTAAACAAACTGAATTATTCTCTCATCTTCATTGAACTAGAACACAAAACAGAAACGTAAGAACTCAGAGAGAAAATAGTGCCTTTGTCAGTTTGGGCTGCTATAACAGAATACCATAAACTATATGGCTAAATGAGAGAAATTTATTTCACACAGTTCTTGAGGACAAGAAGTCCAAGGTCAAGGCACTGGCGGGTCTAGTGTCTGGTGAGGTCCCATTTCCTTGCTTGGAGGTCATTTTCTCCTTGTATTCTCACCTGAAGAAAGAGATCATCTCTCTCTTTTCTCTTATACAAGCACAAATTCCATTCATAAGGGCTCCATTGTGAGGATCTAATTACCAAAGGATCACCTCTGAGACCATCACATTGGTAATTTAGGCTTCAACATATGAATTGTAGGGAGGTGTAAATGTTCAGTCCCCAACAGATAGTGAGAATACAGGAACAGATCAAATATGACCTTGGCAAAATACATGAAAGATAATATTAAATAGTAAATATTAAACTACCTTATAAATGAACATTATATAGTTATTGATAAAATAAATTGACTAAAATTGGATAGCAAAAATGAAGAAAGGATGAAGAAGGAAGAGAAAATATTAAATTCATCTTTGTTTATAGTAAGGAATTAAGAGTTACTACATAAGTTATAGTCATGAAAGTAACTACTAGAACAGAAATACACATGACACTAAAGATTAGAAGAAACACAAAACAAAGCAAGAGATGACATGTTCAGGAAAGTTTTTAAACTAGAGAAAGAAAGCATAATATAAAATAGCATGACAAATGTACTTGTCATATCAGCACTTATAAATGAGTGAAAATCTGCTGTGAAAAGAAAAAGCCTTTCATATAGGAATCACCAAGACATATCCAAACAAGCTTTCTGGACTTCAAAGATAAAGAAATAATTCCCTAGGAAGTCACATTTAAGGGGGAAAAAAATCAACTGGCTACAGATTTTCCCTAGCAGTAGTCAATGCTAAAAGACCATGGAGCCATAGCTGGAAAACCCTCAAGGAAACAAGTAGGATTCAAAGATTTGATACCCAGACTAAAGTTGTTCAAGGATAAAGACAATAGATCAAAATGCGAAGCTATGTGTTTTGTTGTTTTTCCTGTGAGCTTTTCTTGAGATGTCTCCTAGGCTTTGAAAATTGTAGCGTTGGGGTCATATCTAGCACAGCGCTTCCTCTGCCGCAGCCCTCATGGAATTTTATTGACATGCAGCTACATTCATTCATTTACATACTGTCTATGGCTGCTCTTTATCTGTAATAGCAGTGTTGAGTAGTTGGGACAGAGTCCTTATGGTCTATGAAGCCTAATATGTTTACTCTCTGATGCTTTACAGAAAAAAAAGAAAGCCAATCCCTGAACTAGATTATAAGTTCTTTTAGGGTAGGGAACCTGTTTTAATTCTTCATGTATCCTCAGCACTTACTCATGACTTCTAGGATGTGCTCCATAAATATTTGCCAAATGAACAAATACTTCAGTTCTCATTCTTGCACCTCAAGCACATTCATCTGTTCTGTCTCCTGAATATTCTTCTTCTTGGTTCCTCAAATAGATCTTTGGTAATAGAGTGTTTTAGTTAGCTTTTGCATTGCTGTGACCAAAATACCCTATAAAAACAACTTAAAAGAGGAAAAGTTTATTTGGGACTCCTGGTTTCAGAGGCCTCAGTCCATATATGGCTGACTCCATTGCTTTGGATGTAAGATGAGTCAGCAAATCATGGTGGAATGGCCCAGCACAGGACAGGGGTTCAACGCATGGAGGGGTCAGAAAGCAGAGAGGGAAGGAAGGAGCTGCAAGGAAGATGTGCCCTTTCAGGGAACACCCCCAGTGACCCACTGCCTCCAGCCACACCCTAGCTGCCTACAGTTACCACCCAGTCAGTCCATTCAAAGTAGGATGGGCTAATTAGTTATAGTTCTCATAGTGCAATAATCGATTTTATTTTTTCATATTCCTGCATTAACAGAAACTTTGGTGGGAGGGTTGAGCATCTCATATCCAAACCATAACATAGAGGCACTGAGAGTTTCAAAAACTTTGTGATAAAGGACTGTAAGAAACTGCAAAACATTTTGCAAGAAACTGGCCAAGCATTTTGCAGTGTGTTAGTCTGAGCAGAATTGCATTTACTAAATTTCTTGCAGCTTCAAATACGGGTGAAAATACCTTGCTTTTGGGCAGTGATCTACAGATAACAATTTACTTGCTGTCTTGTCCTTTTTCTGCTCAACTCCCATTTAAATTTGTTCTCTTTTTTTAAAAAAAAGTTTTAAGGGAAGAAAGACTACATTTAGCAAGCATATAAATTAAACAAAAGCATTGCTTGTTGAATCAATCATATTTCTCTCTTTTCAGAGCCTTCTTGTCCCTTTTCCTACTTCTCTTATTTGATTCATGCTAGAATAGCTTAGAAACCTAGGATGGTTCTGAGCTCTAGGACAATAGATGTCAATCAGGACACCTCTGTTTTCCAAGAGAAAGTAGAGTGATGATTGAGAACATGGCTTTAAGGCTGGGATGCTCAGTTTTAAAGCTCTGTCTTGTCTCTTCCTAGCTGTTTGGCCTTGGGTGTATTAGTTACCTCGGCTATGCTTCAGCTGCCACATTTGCAAAATGCACAGCCTGACAGCGCCTGCTTCCTAGCACTATGGGAAAATGAAACGTTTTAATATAGAATAAAGCACTTACAATAGTGCTTGGCACATAATAAGCATTCATGGATATCAGCTAACATTATTGTTGCTGTCCCCAGCCTTTACTGTTTGCTGTGAAGGGAACAAATAACCATTGACTGGCTTACACAGTGGTATCTGCAGAAAGCCATAACAAGAGTTTGGATAAGAGAGCCTGGGATGTGTATGGCTTTGGGCTCCTCAGACAAGTGTTTTCTTTCCCTTGATCTCTGTAGGGTAGTGACTCCTACTCTATGGTCTACATTAGCTCCACATGGTGATGATTTCTGTATGCCTTGGTTAGTGCAGGCAGTTCCTTAGGAATTCCACCTTCAGTTGATTATTTAGTGAAGATGGTAAAGATGACTCCCTACAGCTCCAGGAAGAAATGGTTTCTGGTTTTTGCTATTTTTTGGAAAATTTGTTAGTACACTTCATTGCTGGTTAAATAGATAAAGACTTCAACTTGCTAGATTTCCGTGCATTAGGACCTTGCAGGAAATGATACATAATGCTGCTTTAAATATTAAGTGTCTCATGGAACTACTTTCTTTTTTTTATATTTTTTTAGTTGTTGATGGATCTTTATTTTATTCATTTATTATTTATATGTGGTGCTGAGGATTGAACTCATTGTCTCACGCATGCTAGGCAAGCACTCTACCACTGAGCTACAGCCCCAGCCCTCAAGGAACTACTTTCATTTGATTGTCATCAATAGGGTTCACCCTATTTCAGAGCTGAAGAAATCAGTTCAAGTTGTCACCAGCCATCCATGTGTGTGGATCGCTGTGCATTGTAGCCTAGTGAATAGGAGAATATGGTGTCTGGGAATGACCACTGGACTTTTCCTCTGGTTAACTGCCCTGACATTGTGAGCTCTATTCAAGCTCTGTCAAGGGTTCCACACAGCACCAGAGATGGGGTAAACTGCTGTAGCCACACCGCCCCTCTGAGATGGGTGTGACTTGCCAAGATGTCAATCTGCTGACCGCAAGACTTGATGAAGCAAGACTCTGCCTTTGAAACCTTATCTCTGCGTTTGATGTACCTCCTTACATAAACCATTGGAGCCATTTTCTCTTGTCTTGCCCAGCTCCTGTGTGGACTGGAGGTATCAAGCTCTCCAACCTTTTGAAAATTGTAATTCTAACTTTGTCTTTTGTTCTTCACTAATTGTTCTAGACTTTAATTTCTCAGGTGTTTTACACCCTCCTCAGCAGGAAGAAGAACTCCACAGCGAGTTGCTGGCCATCTCCCCATATCAAGTTATAACATTGTCTGAATGCAATAACAGTTGTAGTTTGCATGATCTGAATGACCTAATCCACACCCTAAAATTGGAACTATGTTACATTGACTACATGTAAGCTTTTCAACACTGTAACAATGTACCACAAAGGTTTTGTAGTACATTCTGTTATAAACTTAATATAAACTTTTACAAATACAATTTTAAAATAGGAGATCAGATGTGAAAATCTAAACATTGGCCTATGGTCTGATTAGGCAACTTGTAATTGCTTTGGAGGTAGCTACATACTAGAAAGAATTCTAAGGATTAATTTAGTCCATACCTGAACTCACTCTCCTTCCATACCTAGATCATAGTTCTTTAATGATTATATAGAATTACTAAAGATTTGTAAGATTCCCAGAATTCATAATCTTCAAATACTTTTTGTTTTCCTTTTTTCTTTTTCATCATGAAAATAGAAAACCTAAACCTTAATTTTCAGTTAACTAAATAAGGTGTTTTATTTGAGGTTATTCAGATGACAGTAGTAGACAATAGCAATTAACACTACTATAATTTCTACTATTCTTAATCTTGCAGTAGTAACAGAGATACTTTGAACTTCTTGATTGGTTTCTGGGGTGCTGGTCTTCATTAGGAGCATGATAGTAAAATAAAAATATTTAAAGTGAGCATTTCCTAGCTGCTTTATTGTCAACATTCGGAAACCAGCATTAATATCTTTTGTAGTCTGTGCTTCATTTTATAACATAGCCGAGTCCTGCCACATGGCAGCCTGATGGACAGATTAGTCTCCAGCACTCATATCTTGATGCTTCTGAGCTGGTATGCAGGGAGAAATTATTTCTAACTTGTCTCTGATAAGACCATATTTCCTTATAATTTTTATACAGATCATCTATGCCCTGCAAGCAGCTATGTTGTTTAGATTAGCACATCATTTCATTTGTCTTAAATCCACAGTTAGAAATATATAAAGGTCTTTATTTGACTTCATTTTCTGTAAAATAAAGAAATCCTTGGATCCATTCCTTCCTTTACAGAATCCCTCTGCAATGGAGATTCCACTGGGGAAGTGGTTACAACTTTAATAATTAAGTTTTAGAAACAATGAAGAAACTCTCCTTCTGTGTCAGGGCACTGATTTTTTTCCTTGGAATCATCTTCTGATTCTGGTTTTCTCTTAGTTTTTTTTTTTTTTTAATCTTATAATATAGACATTTTTATAAGCTGGCTAAAATTTTATTCTGAAATAAGGTGTGATATAAATAAATTTACATCTCTATTAATTACATTTTAAGTAAACAAGATCAGTGCCTGCTTATTTTTGGTTTCTACTATTTGGGAACCACTCTGAGATCAACAATTATATGTTCGTGTTTGTCTGGGATAAAGAATTGTGGAGAAGGGTATGTGAAGACCAGGCAAGGTAACTAGCATGAGATGAGGCCAAGGAAAACAAAAGGAATGGGGGATGAATGGAGAATGAAGAGGTTGGGATGGAGGGAAAATCCCTTTTGCTTCTTAGGAGTTCCCCTACCATCTCTCCAGTCTGCATTTATGTCCCCAATTTAGTTAGTGTCTTTGCATAGCCCAGGAGGCACAAGATAATGAAAACATATTGACTTAGCTCAGTGATTAACAAGAAAAGTGACCACTGGTTAAATAATTTAATCTCTTTTGGCTCTGAATCCTCATTTGTAAAATAAGGGAATTGTTCCCTTATTGTATTTGTAAAATTCGCCCATGTTGTTCTGCACAGTAAAGCTCTTTCTTTTTCTGAGCAGTAGACTCTGTTTATACTATATCACTATTTATGATTGGTGGACATGCAGTTTCTAATTTTTGCCTGTTTTGAATAAAGTTGCTATAAGCATTCTATTCAATTTTTTGTGGATATATATGCTTATCTCTTAGGGTATGTGCTCAGGAGTGGAATTACCAAGTCATAATTATATATTTAGTTTCAAGAAGAACTACTAGTTTCCCAAAGTGATTGTGTCAACTGGCAGTCCCACCAACGATGCCTGGAGTTCTATATTCTTATCAACACTAGATATTCTTTTAGTAGATGTAAAGGTAATTGTTCATTTATTTGATCCTTTGTTCACTCTTCATAAAATATTCATTGAGCAATTATAGTACAGCAAGTGTTATGGGGCAGACCACTCAGAAAACACACCAAGTCTTGGTGATGTCCAAATTGGAGAGTCTTTATTAGCCAGCCAGTCTTGGTGATGCCTTTATTAGCCAGCTGGTGACGGTTCCTTACAAGACCCTGCAGGGAACAGTGCCAAGCCTGAGCATTTCAAGGTATTTAAAGGCAAAAACCACATTCTGGTTGGTATAGCTGTAAGCAAGCAGGGGTCCAGAAGCTGAATTGAGCTGTTAGCAAAACAATGCATATGAGGCAATGCTCGCATTCTGTGCACATTGGTACTTTCCATACTCATTTGCATCTGACAAACTTGGTACTTGCCATGATTGCTTATAATTGACAAAGCTCTGGATTCAGCACAGGGTCATAAGGAACTAAAATGGATGTCTTAGCTAAGATGGAGTCACTCATGCTAACCTAGTCCACAACATTCCCCACTGGTTTTATGGGACTAATCAAATTATTGATTTATCATCATCAGTACAGTTGATTGTAAAGAGTATGGAGGATCATCAGTTTTACAGATTGTATCCTTTGTTTTATGTATTTAATCAGATAATTTAGGATGCAGGTCCAATTAAAAATACCAAGAGGATCTACAGCAATGGATTGGCTACAACTGATATAAGAGTAGTTAGCCAAGGCGGACCAGGAGAATAAATTTTGATACCAATTTTTCTCATGTTTTTTTGTTTTTTCTCTTTCCTTTAATCATTTCCTGTCAGAGATAAACTATTTTTTTATCACACCTGAATGATTAGTATAGAAGCAACATGTTTCCCCTAATGCTATCCATAGGCCTCCTTGTTTTAAGAATAAAAGATTTAAACATCTTCTGTTTTGTAATACCATTTTTTGTCAGAGAATTGAGAGATTTTAACTCTATTTACTGATTGTTCTAGTTTCCCTAAATCTAAATCTATCTGTTTGTTCAGGGTTCTGAAATTTTTATTACCAGTTAAAAGTGGTGTTGTATCCAGGACTGAAGATCCTGTAATCTCAAGGCCCACCAGTAGGAGGACTAGACGGGGGCTGCTCTCCTAGGATGGTGTATAAGCCCCAGATGTTTTTGTTCAGCCTCTCCACTATAGTAGTACACTTGAGGAATAATGTGAACAGTCACACAAAGTTTGTTCCATCCCGATGTGTCAAAAAGCTATAGGGATAAGCAGAGAGTTATTCCTAATAAACAGGCAAACCAAACGTATTTTGGAGACATGTAGAAATTAGAAGACTCCTGGGGTGTATTTAACACTTGGGTGGTAAGACAGGAATGTTGTGTCTGTTGAAGGGAAGAGCTCACAGAAGAATTTGTACATAGTCCCGCATAGTAAGGTGGTTCCTGGTTTAAACATAACCAACAGTTCTGAGTGACATTGGATTCTATTTGACTTATAAGTAGCTCAGACCTTACAACATTGTTTGGACCCAAATCAGCCTCCATTTTGTGATTTGACCCAATTATCTATTTATATTGATGGTATTTTTCCCTCTAATTTTAGGGACCTCCTACTGCTGTAAGGAAAATGGTGTCGATCACTCTTATTGCTTCAAGCTGAGAGGGGCTGATGTGCAGTGGGGCAAGCAGTTTGGAGTCCCTTTTCAGAAATTGGGTCAAGGAGTACATAATGAAAGTTGGATTCAGGAAGAACAGGTTGTAAATTCACCTGGGGCGGGTGTTTCTATGAGAGAAACAAAAAGGCATGAGTACTGAAATGATATCAATACACAATAAATGTTTTAGCATCTGGAATATGTCAACAAATATCATGAAGATGATATAAATCAATAATCTTTTACCATCAGGTACAAGAATTAAGAAGTTATCCCCATAACAAGGCCTAACAAAGCCTAATAAGGCTTTTATTTGGGAATGTAACTCTTTAATATTGTCAGAGTTATCAGGAATATAAACATAACACTTAGTTAAGTTACTTTACTTAGGGCTAGAGAATCATACTAGTAAACATTGACTAAGCCTGCCTATGTAGGAGGTTATGAAGATCTGTAGGCCTTGAACTGACTAAAAACTTCTGATTCTGGCAGTTTTTGTTTTTATAGTTATCAGGCACTCTTGTCAAAAAATCTGTCTTTTGTTGTCTCCAGTCTTATTTATTCTTGGGGGGCTACCCCAAGTGTGCATCTTAAGTTACATGAAAATAACTATTGCCTTTTATTTTAATGCCCAGGAATGATTGTGTTTTTGCTAGGTGTTTAAGATCAAGATGGTCAAATGGACCTTGCTCCTATCTATTGTTAAGAGTCAGCTGAGTTCCACGGGGGGTGGGGGGGAGCACTTGGGGAACTTGTGAGCAGCCTCTTAGCTCCACTAGTGTCATCTGTGCTAGGATGGGTTGAGGTTTCACTGACCATGTGGCTTCCCTTGGAAGCATCAGAGATATCTCTCCTTTCCAGTAACCTTCTTCTTTTGCAGCATGCACACTGATTGGCTTTCTGTTTTCTAGTGGTCTCTTTAATCTCCCTGATTGGGAGGTTATGTGGCCTAGAGTTGCAAATCTCTTTCTCTTTTCCCAGATTTCAGGCTGACTCACTGGGCAAGGGCCAAATATTGGTTTCCTTAGTCCCTTTATTTTAACCTTAATCTTTAAGCCTTGGCCTTAAACATCCTGCAAGTCAGTCTTACCAATTTTAAAGTAAGAGTACTGGACTTTAATGTTTATAACTTATAAGGAAAATTTAAAATAAAATTAAAAAATGTAAATACATATTTAGTTTGTACATAATCTTAAACATTGGCTGGATTATATATTATATCCCCTGTTTGAGATCACAGTAATCTTTATAGCAATAATCAATCTTTTGTACACAACTTTACATGAACTGAAATTTGGTCTACTTTGGAGTCCTTTGGACATACAGTAAAGTAGGAAGCAGAACCTTATCTCAGGTAAGGTGAGGCTTTTCATAAATCTTAGGTAAAGTGTTTTAGTTCTAAAGCTGATCTTTGTCTTTTTTTTGGTATCATTTTATAAAGTTTACATATATTGTTTTTTGAGTCACATTATTAACCATGAAACAGACCAGGCTCTTTTATTTTAAAAATACCTTTAAATTTTTATATCCCAGTGTCGAAGGTAACATAAGGTTTGGTTTATATCAAAACATCAAATGATATAAATAAATCCCCAATAAAATTTGTCATTCTTATAAGTCTAAAATTACCATTATAGACAACCTTAATTTGTAGAACACTGGCTTGATAAAATGTTCCTTTAAACTTTTTACTTTAGACTTGTATACCTGAAAGATATGGACACATTTAATATGTAGAGTAATGGTACACAATTACACTGATATTTTTATATTAATCAAATTTAGCTTTTAAAGCAAAATCTAGACTCTGTAATGTAGTACCATACTGTAAAATAACAGTTGCTGTTTAACCAGAGTGGTACAAACTAATTTCTCCAAGACTTGTTATTCTAGAGAATAAAACTTAACAAATGTGAGGAGTAAATTAATGCTTTAAGAAACTTCTGTCATTTTAACAGATTAAACTTTGGTTTATACTAGTACATTAATATTTGGCCTTAGGGAAAAAAACCTTGAATAGCTTTAACTATTTGTGTTACATATATATAACCAACTTAATTACACCCAAACTTGTCCTTTACTTATGTAGACCTTTATATAACTTACTTAGAAACTTTTGTTGTTTACTTAGATGTATTACAACATACAGACTTTACCATATAAAGACTTTTTAACCTAGAAATGTTTTTTACTAAATATATTTTTACATTTAGAACATTTTAAATTTTTATTTCTTAGTCTTTCTTTTTGTTTCCACTCTGAAATAACCCTTCTGAAATCTCTGAATTTAGACAATTACTCTATTTTAATAAGATGAAATATTTTGTTATTTATAGTACTTTAATTGAAATGTATTTGAAGCCTTTAGACACCTTATTAACTCTTAGTAACCTTGGTTTTAGTGATGACACAAAGTAATTTTAAACTTCTTTTTTAAATTTACCAGTTTATGAAAATATCAATAATGTTTAAGTGTATTACCTTAAGGAATTTAAGGAGTTACGAGTACTTGATATTATATTTAAGAGTTAGCATTTTAACTTTGTAAACCAATCAGATGTCCCTAACAAACATATCTATGGTCATTCTCATACATATCAGATCTAATTTACTTATTTTTAAAAACCAAGATATCAGACAAGTGCATTGAAAAGCATCAATCGTATTTTTCCTGTTGAAGAAAAATCTAGAAATAATAGGTATTAGACATTTCATAGACGTTAACATTTTATTAACAACTGGCCACCTAGAGAAGTTTGTGAGTTAGTAACTTTAAAAGACATTTTAACTTTTATTTGTTTATCCAATTTAAATTGAACTCTTTGAATCTCGTGAACCAAAGGTATTTGGATCCATTTTCTACATTTTAATTTATGAGCTCATATGTCAATTTTGGTACCATACATATGTAGACTGACAATACATGCAGACTGACAATACATCTATGTACTACTACACAAAACAAATAAACAAACAAAGGCTAAGTAGCTTATTTTAAAAAACCTATTAGATTGAGAGCTAACCCTTGTACATTGGCCTATGAATGAAAGAGTGTATAAAAAACCTTCATAGTTGGATAAAATAGGAACAACAGATCAAAATAATGAGCTCAAAAAAATAGAATTTTGAACGCCTTCCTGGTTTTCATCCTGATGTAGTATTGCTTATCAGAAGTGAAAAGAGTTAATGGAATATAGACAAACAGGGTCTCATCCTTCCCTGAAGGAATCTCCCAAAGAGGCACCAAGGGAGTCTGTTTCCATTGGTCTCTTCAGGAGAGCTCCCTCAGATCAGGGTCCCCATTCTAAATTGTTTTTTTCTGGTCTCTTGGATAGTGGCCACCAAAATTTTAGCCTGGTGTTTTGAAAAACATTTACCAGCTGGAGCATAATGGTTAAAAAACTTTTGGGTCATCTCCAATATTTGGAAGTTATTCTGCAAACCCTTTAAGTTTTGGGAGTTTTCTGTGAATATCTGGGGCTGACTGAGGGACAAATGCCAAACTTATTAGACAAAATTATGCTTTTACATATCTTAGAAATGATGATCCTATAAAACTTTCTAGTTTTAATCTGCCCTCTATCTAGAAACTGATATTATCTACTCTGCTGGCCATCTGGCCCAGTTCCTAAATGAAGGCAATCTCTAAAATGTTTTTCTACCTTTAGCTTTTACTTTGGCATTGTTTTTTTTCCCCTTAATCCTGTTGGCAGTTGTTTACATATTAATGCAAGCTTTAGTGAGCACAGTTAAAACCCTTCTTAACCAGTTTTTTTTTTTCCTGTTGGTACTTGATCTGGGTGGCCAGGCCATCCCAAAATAATTTTTTGTACCCAGTAGGCAGTGGGGAGGTTGGTGGTCCCCTCCCGGAGGCCATCTGACCTTGAATGTGGGCCATTCCATTTTACAAAATTTTCTGAGGGAGAAAGCATCACAGGAAGTGTCATAATCTGCAGGCTTTTTGTGGAATTCCTGAAAATGGGACAGGAAACATTGAAGGAGCATATAAGACAACTGGGAGGTCAACTGACTTTGACCCATAATAACCAGACAAGGACAGACAACAAAACACACAACAGGTAATGTGCCAACAACAGATTTAACCTACAGAAGACCAGACCTGGACAAGTGGACTGAGTGACATCTTACGAGTCCTGGAGCCAGGAAATAATGCTGCATCCAGCTTTCCCTCAGTCTCCCTAAAGCAGACCTGCACAGACCAGATTTACCTCCTTGAGGGAAATACAAGTGATTCTCAGCAGTTTTAGGTTGGTGGGGCCAATAGAGAGATGACCTGGGGCTGAGGAACGTCTCCCAGAGGCCTTCCCCTAGGCAATCTCACTTCCACTGCACATTCCTTGGTGGTCCTGAGTGACCCTTGACTGCGAGAAAAGTAGATCTCGCTGGGACTTCCAAATGTTATGGGGCAGACTGCTCAGAAAACACACAAAGTCCTGGTGATGTCTTTATTAGCCAGCCAGCGACTGTTCCCTACAAGACCCCATAGGGAACAGCACCAAGCCTGAGCATTTCAGGATATTTAAAGGCAAAACCCACATTCTGGTTGGCATAGCTGTAAGCATGCAGGGGTCCAGAAGCTGAGTTGAGCCATTAGTGATGCATTCTGTGCACATTTGGTACTTTCCACACTCACTTATACCTGACAAATTCAGTGCTTTCTGTGATTATTTATAATTGACAAAGCTCTAGGTTCAGCATAGGGTCTAAGGAACATCCATAAGGAACTAAAGTGGATGCCTTAGCTAAGAAGAAGTCATTCATGCTAACTTAGTTCACAGCATAGGCACTGTGCTATGGAGAAGGCATTGTTTCTATTGTCATGAGCCTCATATTTGAGCTAGGGGACAACAGACTTGTATAGTCCATATTATATGCATACAAGGAATATAGAGTTCTAAGTGCTGTTAGGTACTATATGTTGGGGAGGAAGCTTATCTTCCATTCAAATTTGGGAATATACTGTAAGGAGGAACATTGTATTAGACAATTTTTTTGTTACTATAACAAAACACCTGAGGCAGGGTAATTTTAGAAAAAATAGTTTATTTAGTTCACAAGTTTGGAGATTTAAGATCATGGTGCCAGGTTCAGCTTTACTTTGATAAAGTCCTCATGGAAGATAGCTGGAATATGAGAGAGAGGACAAATCACATCATCAAACAGGAAGCCAGAGAGCAATCTAGAGGTTGAGCTTGTTCTTACAAAAACTCTTTTAATAGCTCAGGAGTTCCACAAGCACAACCTTACTGCCTTCTGTGGGCAGCTCCCCCAATGATCTAGGGGTGTCCCTCTAGGCCCCTCCTCCTGAAGGTTTCCCAGTACCTTTCAGCACTTCCACAATAGGGGCCAAGATCCCAGCACAGGAATCTCAAGGCATAACTCAAACCCTATCCAAACCAAGGTAAGAATCTACCCTTTTACCCATCTGCTTCTTGGATCCTCTGCCAAGGAGGAATTGTGGACTAGACTGGTTAGAAACTAAAACTTCTCTAGGCAGCATCACAGGTACCTTTCCTGGGCATCAAATACAGTCCTTCTGGGAGCTCTCCTCCTACATCTGTCTTCTGTGTGTAAGGTGGAGCAACAATTGGGAGCAAATTAGAGAAGGCTTAAGTGAGAAGACGAGAATTTAGCTAATTCTCGAATGACAGGTGTGTCTATGGGATGAAGAACTTGGGTACGGGTGTTCTGGCTAGAGGAAACAGAAAAGACAAAGATAAATTAAAATTGTGACATCCAGGAATTCTTAGTGCTCTGGTTAGATTGGAGTGTAAGACTGGAGACAGACATGGCAAAGCATGAGGCTGCAGAGGTAGAAAATGGACAAATCTTCTGGTGTTTGTTACAGAGTAAGATCTGTAGAGCCAAAGCAACTGAGGGAGGTCTGTGACCACTGGTTCTTGCAATCTTATCTGAAAAGTTTCAAGTGAGTCACACATAGTTGCAGGCAGGAGTTTGTTGAAAGTGAAAGAGAAAGGGGAAAAGGACACTCTCAAGAGAGAAAGGGACAGAGTGGATCCCCTCAGAGAGGAGAGGGACCACACACATCCATCCTGCCCTCTAGTTTTGTTGGGGATCTAAGGGAAATTTCTAGAAAGTCCTCCCAGGTTGATCTTTTGACTTTTGACAGGCCACAGAATTGCATCAGACTTTTAAGTACTCACTTCACATGCTGTTGTTATGCCCAGATCACCATGTCCCCAAAGACCACCAGGGAGACCAAGGCATGTATGTAAAAGCAAAGAGCCTTTATTTGGGCTTAAGCTCAGTCTCTCAGACTTCACCGATGTAGCAGGTCTGTGCAGAGAGCCCCAAACAATAGCTGAGCAGGGTTTTTTATGGGGTAAGGGATGCGGTAGCTACAGTGGTCATGATGTACGCATAGCATCATTACACAAGCACCAATTACAATTGCGCAGCACCCATGGTGACAATATTGACCATTCAGAATCTGTAGGGTGTTCGTTACATTTGGCGGGACCCAGTCATGACCTTTGAGAATCTTTTGAAAATGACCAACTAGAAGATGAGTTTAAGGGACCCACACGGGGTTTGGGCAAGCGGTGAGTGGTTGGCTAGTTTGTGCAAAGTAACTATCTATAGTTCCTAGACCCTGACTCAGACTGCAGGAATGCCAAGTGTATATTTTTAACCTCTTTTGATTGGCTGTTCTGAGGGTGGTCCAAGAGTGGCTTTAGCCTTGAGCAATGTGTGGCTTTTCCTGGAACCCAAACTTGGGCCTACTAGTTTTTCTGGAGGGTCCGAAGCCTGTCATGGTGTTTATTTAGCTTAGGTCTTTCACTCTCACCCCATGAGGGGAAATTTTGCTATTATACTGAAACGCTAAGGATCCAAAAGCAACTCTGGGTCGCCTTGGCCTGTGCTGACTGATTCAAAGAACTTGTTATTACAGATTTTATGGTGGTGGTGGTGGGGTCCTTGCTTCTAATTATCCTGTCTTCCTGAGTTCTGGAATCTGGTTTGTGTAAATGTCACAAAGTCCCAGGCTTCAGGATAACTTGTGTTCTTCTTATTGGCAGGGATGAGTTTTTGGGTCTGCATTTTTCCTGCAGATAATAGTTTATTTGCTAAGTAATGTAGCATACCTTATTGACTTAGGCCAGGCAGGGCTGCAGGTAAATTTTCTTTTGAAAGAAAGTGTGTGTGTATGGGTTGTGGATCCAGCACAGTAAGCCCAGCCTATAGAATTATCCCCTTAACCTCATGTTCCCGCAGCTCATATCTACCTGCTGCCTATCACTCTTGACATACAAAGAATTCTCTTATTGATGAGGAGACTACTGTGGGGATTAACCAAGCGAGTGATATTGTGGATTTTTCTTCTATCATAAAAAGACGACTTGTATCGGTAAAATGTGTTCTGCATTCTGAGAAATAAAGCTGAATATTCTGTGTCCTATACTAACAAATACAGAGTCAGTTTTGTAGTATTTATTTATTAGACAGAAAGGTGACATTTGAAAATATTGATTAGTGATTCCTCTTATTTCTAGTATCCTGTTCATCTCTGGGGTTGGGACTACCTCAAGAATGATGACTATGTCCCTAGTCTTTATACCTTAAAATCTGAAGAAATCTTAGAGTGCTTGCAATTCAATAGTCTCACTTTACTTATAAAGGACAGATACTTATAATTTATTTTATGTCCAGCATTTCCAGACTGCACAAATTCCTGGGTGCACCCCAAGTTTGTGCACCTAGGCATTGTGGCATGTGACACTGGTTCATGGGGAAGGATAAACAAGCTAAGCATGTCTAAAAGCCAACATCTGGGATAAAAATGAACTGAAAAGTTCCAAGACTATCTCAACAGAGGGCCAATCCAAAATGGTTGCGGAGGGAGGCAGTGTCTAGGTCAGAGGCAACAAGACAGAACTAAATACCGCAAGGAAGGACCAATAGATCTGAGAAAAGAGCTGACGTAGGTCTGGAGACACTTTTCAAAGTATGGAACACTGAAACCAGTGTTTTATCAGAGAGACATTGGTCATGGACATGATCATTAAGTCATTAACTATATTGCATCAGTCAGAGGTGTGTGCATGCATGTGTTTAGTAAATGTTATTTGATTGACATGAAGATAGTTATAGCCTGATCCCAATTTTCCAAATAAAATTCTGGACTAACCTAAATCAGCTAGTACAGAATGTTGCTGCTGAAACCAAGAACTGTAAGGAACTTCATACTAGCTAAGACATCATATTGCAAGGGACAGAAAATCTAATTGATCCAATTGACCTTTTCAATGAAAAGAATGAATTGCTTCATGGACCTGAGCAACCACAGGCAAGAGCAGCTCCGTAATTGGCTGATTTAGCAGCTTGGTGAGAACACCAAGGACACATTTTCTTTCCATCTCCCCACTCTAGTTCAATAGTATCAATTTTCTTCTAAGTCTAATTCCCCTCGTTTCTTTAAGATGACTGTGATAAACATTGGGGTTGTGGGGTTCCTGTTCAATGCTGATGAGATATGAGAGTATTTTAGCAATCTCAGCAAGAGTCCTGAGGTCAACTGAGTTACATCTTCAGACAAGGTCTTGCTAAACTTTACTGTGCCTTGGACAGATCCTATGCCCATCTTTGAACCCATGCCTGATTATTACCAGCCAGGGACCACTACTGGAGTGAGGGCAGGATTAAGCCACTCTGAAAAAAGATATGAGTGTTAGGGAAAGGAGTGGCTGGCTATTCAGATAAAATCTGGGTGCTACTAAGGAGGGAAGGAAGGAAAATGTATTGGGTATGCAATCGACTGTGTCTATGATAAGCAAGAGTCCTTGGCATAAACTTTAAACTTTTGTATACTATTAGACCAGGTTCTAGGACCTGGCACTAAGGATACTGATTTCTGTAGGTCTGCATTTTAACACATTTCTCCTGATTCTGGTAATGATTCTGGTATTGATTCTGGTAATGATCTTCCTTTAAGAATCAAGAGTACATGACTTTATAAAAGTGTTTAAAAAGTGTTTATGAATTCTTTCCCCTAACAATAGTATGTGTTCATCCTAAAACTTAAAGAATACAGAGAAAAGAAGACAATTTGAAAGGATT
>PVHX01012189.1:14721-60645 GCA_004024805.1 Geosciurus inauris | reverse complement strand
CACCAGCCCTCTTCCTTGCTGGTTCAGCCACATGTCACAGATGGTGCAGTGACCAGATGGAAACACTGGGATATCTGGGGAATCACTCTGCTCAGGAGAGTTGCCAGCACCAACCAAACTTTGTGGGACTAATCAATAAGCAATCATTGCATCAAGCCTCTCAGAATTCAGAGTTTACCTGTTTTGGCAGCAGCTAATATTGATATTTTCTGAGAGAGTGAGAAATACATGTGCTTATTGTTTAAGATAATCCTAGTTGGGGTTTTGTAACTTGTGGCCAAAGGTTTCCTATTTGTAGCACTTGCCATTTTGCTGGACCAGAAGTCTGAACAGCATATAGGATTCTTCACACTGGGGCCCAAAGTGCAACTCACTGACAATAGCTCCCTGGGATGTAGCTATTCTGGGCTATTAGTTTGGTGCAGGGTCATGAAAGCTTTAACTGCTGTACTGGGAGAAAATGTGGCATGATTTTATGAAAAGAAACTCAAGGCATCTAATAAAGACAAGAACCTAAGCTGTGGAGGGGCAGGAACGGCAGGGACATTGTTCCCAAGATGTTAGTTCTAGGAGCTGGAGGGATGGGTCATCTCCATGTAAGATTTGCATTTTTCTGATTCTCCAGAAAGTGGCAGATTTCCATTCTGGTAGTCTTTGGTTAAATAGGCTCTGGGAACAGCAGGATTGGAGTTTAATTTTTTTCACCAATTAATAAAGCACTAGAGAGCCATGGTACTGAATATAGAAAAGCATCTTGTGGCAAATTCTAATTTCCCAAATAAATAGAGCATTTATGAGAGTTCTAATTTGAAAGAGTCCACTGTTAGAAGCAGCATATTAGAGGTACACATAGCAATATAAAGGGACCTTAAAAACATGGTACAGCACAGAAAAATAGAAAAAGTCTATAATAATATGTATGTGTACTTAATACTGCACATGAAGCACTATGCATATGACAAGGGCATGTACAAATAAAATAATGCACTGCATGCTCATTAAAGTAGATGCCTGCGGATAAAGGTGAAAGGAAGTAAACAACACAGGAGGAAACTGCACAGGATGAGGCTGACAGCAGGTAAGAACTGGGAAGAATGACAAGCTCTATACTTGAAATCTAAGAGAATGAAAGAAGAAAAGTTCTCAGGTTTTCCTGGTGGAAAATATAGTTAGAATATGCGACAAGTGAGTAAAAGAACAGGAATGTAATTAAGATCACAGATGTAATTAAGTAACTCCAGAAAACATTTAGAAAGGTAGAAATTTCCAAATTTGATAGAACTTTTCCTAGAGAAATAAGTAGACTCTAGACATTCAGTAGAAAGTTATTTGACAAAATTATCATGACCAATCCTTACCTAGGCCAAAAATTAAAATATAAATCAGAAAGCTCAATTAACAACAAGAAAATTCTGAGGCTGTTTACTTGGTACAAGACTCAGAGCAAGGATTATTTAAATAAGGGTTTGTGTACAGACTATTACCTCCTTAATTATAAAAAGAGTATAAGAAAAACAAAATAGATAAACAAGAACCAACTACATGCTATTTACAACAATCACACTTTAAAAGCAGGATAAAAGCAAAAGGTTTCATGGGAAATGATACAACAGACAAACATGTGAAAGCTACTGTGGCTATATTGATGTCAGACAAAATAGCTTTTAAAACAAAAAGGTTACCAGAGATAGTGGGGGATATTTCATAATGACAAAAGGTCAACTGGTCAAGAAAAAAAGTAACAAATCTAAATGTGTATGCACCAAACAACATAGCTTTAAAGTAAGTGAAACAAAAACTAGATAGCTCCAAAAGGAGCAAGAGAAGAATTTAGTCATAGAACTTTTACCCTTTGATAGAGCAAACAGATTAAATATCAGCAGGGACATAAAACTTTTGAAAAACACTCAACTAAACTGACATATGTGGAACACCATATCCAACAACTATAGAATAAAGGTTCTTTTAAGTGTACATGCAGCAATATCAACCATATACTGGACTATAAAGCAAATCAATATATTTCAATGAAAAGAAACTAGGTTTATATTTTCAAACCACACTAGAAATAAAAACCAAAAGTAAGAAAACCCACTGGGCATGGTGGTGCATGCCTATAATCCCAGCAACTCAGGAGGCTGAGGCAGGAAAATTGCCAAGTTCAAGCCTTAGCAACTTAGCAAGGTCCAAAACAACTAAGCAAGACCCTATCATAAAATAAAAAATAAAAGGCCTGGGGATGTAGTTCAGTGGTTAAGTGCTCCTGGGCTCGGTCCCTGACACCAAAAAATTAAAATTAAAAAAAAAAGAAAACCATGTAGTACTTAGAAATTAAGCAACATATTTTGAATTATTCAGTAAAATTATAGAAAAGTCACATAAATAGAAATTAGAAACAACTTTGAATTAAACAATGAAAATAGCATCAAAATGCGTGGGTTGCAGGGCAACAGGACTTAAAGTGTAGTGTTCTAAGCATGTATCAGGAAAAAAGTGGAGAAAATACAAAGATATAGGCTTTCATCTCAAGAAATTAAAAAAAAAATCAAATTAAACTAAAATCAATTAAGTAGAATTAGAGATAGACAACACAGAAAAGATTGAAAGTGAAAAGTCGAGTCTGTGAATCTGCCTCCTCACATTCAAAGCTCAGCCTCCCACTATTTTCTGTGGCCCTGGCATGGCAGAAAGGCTGTCTATGCTTGTTCCACATACACAAATGGGGACAGAATCACAGTCTCATCTTACAGGGTTGCTCTGAAGACTAAATGAGGTAAACAAGTACCATATCAGCATCCTCCATCCCCACTGTCATTAGCTTCACCATCACCTTCATCATATGCTGCTCCGAGGCAGGGAGTCTCTAACCTTGGTTTAGATATTGAGACTTATTGTTAAGAAATTAAATAGAAACTTTTTTCTTAGGTGTTTAAGAAACAAAATACATCCATCATTCTAGAAAAATCTGCACTAAGTAAATTTTATAGACCCAGGCCTAGAATAAAGTGCCCCTTTCCTTCTACACTTCAGAAAATTAATCTTTGATGCCCTGAAGATGAACACCAAGAATTAATTAATTTAAAATCATGCTTATACAACACTGAGCAAAAACAACAATGCTGGGGGCATCACAATGCCAATACTCAAATTATACTACAGAGCAATAGTAACAAAAACAGCATGGTACTGGCACCAAAACAGACATGAAGAACCAATGGAGTAGATTAGAAGACAGAGACAAACCCACATAAATACAGTTATTCGATACTAAACAAAGGTGCCAAAAACGTGTTGGACAAAAGATAGCCTTTTTAATAAATGGAGCCGGAAGAACTGGAAATACATATGTAGAAGAATGAAACATGACCTCTCTCACACCTTGCATAAAAGTCAATACAAGTGGATCAAAGACCTAAGAATTAGACCAGAAACTGCAACCGCGAGAACAAAATGTAGGCTCAACACTTCAACATGTCAGCATAGGAACCAACTTCCTTAACAAGACTCCTAAAGAACAAGAAATAAAACCAAAAATCAGTAAGTGGGATGGCATTAAATGAAAAAGCCTCTGCACAGCAAAGGAAACAATTGAGAGCATGAAGAGAAAGCCTACAGAATGGGAGAAAATCTTTGCTACCTGCACCTCAGATAGGGCATTAATATCCAGAATATATAAGAACTCAAAAAACTTAACACCAAAAACAAAATACATAACCTAATTAATAAATGGGCAAAAGAACTAAACAGACACTTCTTAAAAGAAATACAAATGGCCCACAAATATATGAAATAATGTTCAACATATCTAACAATTAGACAAATGCAAATCAAAACTACATTGAGATTTCTCACTCCAGTCAAAATGGCAATTATTGAGAATAATAAATGTTGATGAGGATGTGGGGGAAAGGGTATATTCATACATTGGTGGTGGGACTGCAAATTAGTGCAACCACTCTGGAAAGCAGTATGGAGATCCCTCAAAACCCTAAGAATGAAACCACCATATGACCCAGCCATCCCACTCCTTGCTCCATCCCACATCCAGAAGAGATAAAATCAGTATATGATAGTGATGTGGCCACATCAATGTTTATAGCAGCACAATTCACAAAAGCCAAGCTATGGAACCAATCTAGGTGTCCTTCAACAGATAAATGGATAAAGAAAATGTGGTATACACACACAATGGAATATTACTCAGCCATAAAGGAGAATGAAATTATGGCATTTGCTGGCAAATGGATGGAACTGGAGACTATCATGTTAAGTGAAATAAGCCAGACCCCCAAAATCAAAGGTTGAATGTTTTCTCTGATATGCAAAAGCTAATCCAAAATAAGGGGAGAGGGAGGAGAAAAAGAAAAGGCAACAAAAATTCTATCAAAATAGAAGAAAGATCAGTGGCATACAGAAAGGGGATTGAGGGGGAGAGAGGAGGAACAGGCTGTATAAGGGAAGAACAGTGGATTGAATCTGAGCTAACTTTTCTATGAACATATATGAATATACCACAGTGAATCTTAACATTATGTACATCTACATGACACTAATTAAAAACAAATATTAGTAAGTAACAGAAAGATCAGTAGACAGAAAGGAACAGGGAGGGAAAAAGGAGGGGAAAGGGGAAATAGAGCAAATTATATTCCATGCTTTCATAATTATGTCAAATGAATATTAATGTTACATAGAACTAAAAGGAACCAATAAAGAAATAAAATCATGCTTAGAAACATCTCACCAGATACCAATATTCTATAAAACATCATTTAGAAAACGCTGAGTTATTTTTGAAAACATCTTTGTAAAATGTGAAACACTGTGCAAGTTTGTGTGGGGGGCTGTTTTTGTTTTTTGTTGTTCAGCATTTTGCAGTGCTGAAGATTAAACCCAGGGCCTCACACATGCTAGGCAAACACTCTACCACTGAGCTATATACCCCGTCTTATGTATCTATCCATCTATCTATCTTTCTATTTATTTTTGAGACAAAGTCTTGCTAAGTTGCCCAGACTATCCTTGAACTTGCAGTCCTACTGCCTTAGCCACCTGGGTAGTTCTGTGTACAGTATTTTAAATGTACATAATGATACCAAAATCATTTTTCTATGAAGTAACATATTTTTAAGATGTATTTATGTTGTGTATACCTAAAATTTCTCTCAGTTCTAGATTTTTTAGTTATATTATTAATAGTTGATGATATTTTTTCAGACATACAGCAACTAAAACCTACTGGGTAGCATCAAAAAGCATAAACTACTTAGAAATAAATTTAACCGAGGAGGCAAAAATTCATAGACTGAAAAGAGAACATTGCTGAAAGAAGTTAAAGACAATAAATAAAGGGAACAAGTTTGCAGATTAGAAGACTTAAAATTAAGATGTCAATTCTACCCAAAGCAATCTACAGATTCAAAACAATCCTTATTAAAATCCCAATGACTGTTTTATAGAAAGAAAGAATCATATCCTAAAATTCATATGGAATCTCAACGCATCCTAAAGGACCAAAACAATCTTGGAAAAGAACAAAATTGAAGACTTACACTTCCTGATCCCAAATCTTACTACAAAGCTACATTAATCAAAATAGCATGTACCAGTAAAGACAGGAATATAGAACAATGGAACATAATAGAAAGTCCAGAAATAAACCCTCACATATATGGTCAAATGATTTTGACAAGGTCAATTCTTTTCACTAAGATCATTCAATGGGTTAAAAAAAGTCTTTTCAATAAATGTTGCTGTGAAAAATTTGATACATATCTGCAAAAGGATGGAGCTGAATCTTAACATCTTGTACAAGGGAACTGTAACTGTATGAATATCAGAAGAAAAGGTGACATTGAATTTGACATGATTTCTTGGATATGACACAAAAAACACAAAAGAAAAAGAATTCAACATCAAATTGGAAAACTTGTTCATTAAAGGACATGATCAATATGATAAAAAGGCCACCCTTTAAATGGGAGAAAATATTTGCAAATCACAAATCTGTTACAGGATTAACAACCAGAACATATAAAAAATTCCCAACACTCAAAACAACAAAAAACAACTCAATTAAAAAATGGGCAAAAGAACTTGAATAGACAGATCTCTAAGGGGCCAAGATCTCTAACGGGCACATGAAAAGATGCTTGATACCACCAATCATTAGGGAAATGCAAACCTATGATGGGATGACACATCTTTGACTTCAGCTGAGAGATTTCACTTCATATGTTTTTTGAGGGCTATTATTAAAAACATTGGCTAGGGTGTGGAGAAGTTATAATGCTGTGCTCTTAGTGGAAATTAAAGACATTTGTAGTTGCTGTGGAAAAAAGCATGGCAGGTCCTCAAAAAATGATACATAGAATTACCACAGGATCCAGCAATTCCAATTTTGTGTTTATGCTCCAAAGAATTTAAAACAGGTACTCAAACAGATATTTGTACAGTAATCATCAGATCAGCATTATAGCAATAGCAAAAATGTGAAAGCAATCCAAGTATCCACTGATGGATGAATGGATAAGCAATGTGTGGTCCATATGTAAAATGGAATAGCATTCAGCCTCAACAGGGAATAAAATTCTGATGCATGCTACAACGTGAGTGAACTGGGATGACATAAATATCATATGATTCCACTTATACAAAGTACCCAGAATAGTCTCAGAGTCCAAAAGTAGATTAGAGGTTCCCAGGTTAAATGTACAGTGGCAAAAGTATACTTTACCTCATTGGAGGTTACCAGGGTAAAAGTAAGTGGCAAATGTACAGATTATCAAAACAATTCTAAAAAATCAAGAATACTCGATTTTTGTTTCTCCTCCCTGCTCTTCGTGTTTAGCGGGGGAAAGACAAAACAACAAAACAGAACAGGCATGCGGTTGTTTGTTTTGTTTTTTTGTGGCACTAGTGATTAAACCTAGGGCCTTGCACATGCTAGGCAAGTGCTTTACCACTGAGCTACATCCCCGGCTCTGTTATTTTGAGCCAGGGTCTTGCTAAACTGCCCAGACTGGCCTTGAACTTATGATCCTTCTACCTCAGCCTCTTGAGTAGCTGGGATTACAGGCGTGCACCACCAAGCCCAACTGCATGTACTTTTATATTTCACTGGATTTACAAGAGCCAAACACACGAGCACCTATATTTAATCTACAGGATAATCAACTGATTCTCAGATGAACACCTTGGGTTGCTGTAAAACCCCAAATCACTGCCCATAGGAAGAAACATGGTTTAACCCAGCCTTGTAAACTTTTTGTTTCTTGAACCCTAAAACAAAGAGGAAAAGCAAGACCAGAAAAGGCCAAAACCACAAAACATGTCAGTATGTACAACAGGAAGGAAAGGTGATAGGCAAATAGTGAAATGTATTAAATAAAAATGAAAATTATCAGAAATTATTTTCAGCCAGGCACACCTGTAATACCAGCTCCCCTGGAAGCTGAGGCAGAAGGCCAGCCTGGGCAACTTAGACCCTGTCTCAAAATAAAAAAAAACAAAGGGCTGGAGATGTAGCTCAGCAGTAGAGTGCCCCTGGGTCCACCTCCAAGTAATTTTTCCCCGTTTTTAATAAAAATTAATAGGGGATAAGCCTTAACCACCAGCTCTGATGCCCCGTGTAACACTCTGATCCCCAGAGTGTTCCTACAGAGCAAGATTGCAGCTCCCCAAACAGAAAAGCCTTCTCAAGGATGTTCTGAGCACTCGTGCATGTGAACAGATGTAGCCAAGGAACTTTTCAAAGTTACCAAAATATCCCCAAACTGTCATCTGACCTTTAAAAATGACACCGGCATTTTCATATCGTGATGCCAAGTTCATTTAGATGATGAAAAACCAGTCCACATATGGACAAGACTTAAAGTCTCATTTCCATCAACTGACAGAGCAGCGCCTTGGGGCTACTAAGACCATCAGGATTGGTGCAGCTACAGCAGCTAGGTGGCTTTGTGACATCCTGCCTGCTGGAACCTCTCCATAGCTCTGGGACCACTGACTTCAGAAGATGTCCAAATGAGTAGGGAAGTTACCCTATTTACCCACCTGTCACCTTGTATAATTCTCACGATGACCCTATATAGTGTATCTGCCCTGTGAGGAAGCAGAATGTCAGGGCTTTTCCTTGTAGTTCCTGCCTCAGAGACACCATGAAAATTAACCAGCAGTGCATACATCTGATACCAAGGGTGGGACCAAGCAATGAGTTAAAAAAAAAAAAAGTCAGAAAATATTAGTTCCCCTAAGGTCTTGGGAGTGGTCTTTGGCTCAACCAGGCCTGAAGGCCACATCTTTCAGTTCTTCACAAATGTCAGTTTTCAGACTGGGGTACAGTCCCTGGATATATACATAGAGTGTTCATGGACTATGTGGATGCAGAGGGCTTGAAGAGATAAATTAGTAGACCCTCAGCATTCTCATGTTTCCTTTTTTTTTTTGAATTTTTTGTTGTTGTTGTCAATGGACCTTTATTTTTGTTTATTTATATGTGGTGCTGGGAATCGAACCCAGTGCCTCACACATGCTAGGCAAGTGTTCTACCACTGAGCCATACCTACAGCCCTCATGTTTGCTTTTCTAACACTGACCTGCTTCCACTGTGGCAGGTTCTGCCCTCCCAAAGCCAAGGCTGCTCTGATTGCCCTTCTCTGTTCTCTGAAGGGCCTACTTCTCACCCGATAGAATTGTATTAAATGCAGTGTCTCACCACAGTAAAACCTCCAGGGTATCAAACAAAGGCAATTAGATATATTGCTGTCTTCATTAAGAAAGTCAATGCCTCTAATGAATGGGTAATAAATCCTTTGAGGAGACAAGAGGTATCCAATTATTTGCATTCAACAAAATTGAATGTTATCAATAGATCACTTTGAGAGATCATCTGATTGTTGGCTTAAAATTAATTCGAGAGTTCAGAAACTTGAGGGACATTGCTTTAAGATAATGGTTTCATCTTGCTTCATGTAAACAAAGTTAACTTAATAGGAACACAATTCACACTAAACCCTCTTTCTTTCTAGCATCTGTAATATTTATCAATGAATACAGAATATGTAAATCAATAAAAAATGTTCTACCCATGTCACTAAGAAGCCAAATTCCAATATGTGTAGCTTTTATACTTAATAATTAATATCTAACTCTAGGATTTATGTTGTTTTGATTAATCGTTTACTACTACTGACTGTAATGTTGTCAGTCTGAAAGCGTTTTTAAGACAAAGGCTGGTGGTACTTAACATTTTCTAAAAGTCTTGTGGTTTTCTGAATTCTTTCTTTGTCATTGCAGATATGAGTAATAGGAGGATCAATAAATGATCTTGAACCTCAAAATATTAAGCTAAGATAAAATTCTGAGGGGAAAAACACAGAGAAAAGAGCAACATAAATTTCCAAATTAGGGGCTGGAGATGTAGCTCACTGACAGAGCACTTGTTTAGCAAGCTCAAGGCCATGGGTTTGATCTCTAGCACCACAAAGAAAAAAAAATCCAAATTCCATTGAAAAGTATGTTTATTAAATGAATGATTACGGGTATCACATTCTTAATACTAGTTATAGAATCTACTGGATATATGTGAGCTTCATTTGCAAATGTCAATATTTATAATACACTGGAAATCATATGCTTTGCAAATATTTAAAATGATTTTTAAAATTTAGATGTCAATTTGAAAATATACCAGAAGATGTAAAACTATTTTTACAAAATTCTGTTAGAAGTTATGCAAACAGAAAATGTTAGGACCACTGCATCACACCCCTGGTTATAGCTCAGTTTTTGCCTGAAATGGACCTGGAGGATGCAGGGGTCTGTGAAGAAAAAGCAATGAGCAGCCACAGCATTCACAGGTGAGGGCCACCAGGAGATGCTGTGGACGCTGTGCACACATGCATACTCACACACAGGTATACATACACCCTGCACACTCCAACTGCTACGTCTTCCCTATTGCAGGAAGTGAGCTTTAAAAATGTCTATTTATGCAATTTTAAGCAATGTTTGAAAAAAGGAACAAGCTTATTGGAGCATCTAGTAAGCTACAGTCAGCAGAAGGCCAGGGAGGGGCTCAGTATTCTAGGTAAAGAAGGGATGGGAAGAAGGGCAAGGCAAACCTAAAGGGATTCTTCCCACCCCAGGAAAAAGCCTTAAACATTAAACAACTGCTTCTAATCAGGTGCTTAAGAAATCTCATTGCTCTGTATTAAGATGCCCTCTGCTTGGTAACATACCATCTCTTAGATATTTCTGAAACAAATGAATGCATGAATCTATTATGTAGTAAGTATGCCTCGGGTCCATGCTAGGTTCTGGGACTACACAGTAACTAAAGCCACACCCAGGACCTCCATGGAGTTCAGCATCCTACTTGGAGCCTACCAGCAAGCCAGCTTCCTAGCCTTCACACAGTTGTGGTTAGTGTCAGAACTCAAAACTCACAGAACACCCTTCACCTCCTCTCAACTCCAAATATCTGCTTCACTCTCCCATTTCACTTTCTCCCAAGATCCTTTGATCAAGCCCTAGTTAACTCTTGTCACTCTAGTCAACCCCCAATTGCATAAGTAGATACCCAGTTGAGGCAGGTTCACATGGGGAAGAGTCAAGTACTTCTACATGCTCCTCTCACCAGGCCTCCAGGAACACGCCCAGATGACAAGAGAGGAGTGTTTAGAGGCCACTAGGCAACTGAGACAGTGCAGTTACCTGTACACCCTTCAACTGGTACAGTCACCCACAGGAGAGAGAACGGTCGACAAGGACTAATATTTATAGCTTGCCTATAGTTCAGTACTCAGCAATCACATGAGGCAGACAACTCTTGTCAATGTAGTTCAACCACTAGGAGGTGAGGCTGGATTTGAACCAGGAACTGCCTACACCTATGCTCCTACCTGAGCTCTCCAGGGGCCCCCAACCCTTCCTGTGCTAGGAGGAAACACTCAATTGGCTCACAACTACTTTGACATACCTTCTTCCCTTAATGTCTATTAATAGGGTTGCCTTGCTACCTACATAAATATTCATGCACCCTTTCCTACCCTTCTTGCAGCATGAAAACTCTTAAAAGTAGAAGCCACATTTATTTTAATTTTATTTTTGTACTGGGGATTAAACCCAGAGGTGCGCTACCACTGAGGTACATCTTCAGCCCTGTTTATTTTTTGAGACAAGGTCTCACTAAATTGCCCAGGCTAGCCTTGAACCTGAGATCCTCCTGCCTCAGCCTCCCAGTGGATAGTATTACAGGTGTGTATCACAACACCCAGAAATCTTTAAGTTAGTATTGAAAGGGCTCAATATAATCTTAACATAGACTTCAAAACTATTATTTGAATGACATTCTCTGTGCAGGACTACTTTCTTGGATTAATGTTCTTCTGCAATAAACTCCTTCAGCTTCATTCAAGAAACATTTACTATATATGCTAAGCAATGCTCTGGACACTAAAAATAAAGTAGCAAACAAAAGAAAATTCCCATCCTTGTACTCGAGTGGGAAAAACAATGAAAACAGAGAGACAGTTATTTAAGGTGATGTTAGGTGCTAAAAGGAATCCACAAGTTGTTGGGTGAGGCAGTGCCTGTCTGTACTCCCAGCACTTTGGGAGGCTGAATCAGGAGGATCCCAAGTTCAAAGCCAGTCTCAGCAACTTAGTGAGGCCCTAAGCAATTCACCAAGACCCTGTCTTGAAATAAAAAATTTTAAAAAGGGCTGAAGAAGGTCTGAGGTTGTGGCTCAGTGGCAGAGTGCTTGCCTCGCATGTGTGAGGCACTGGTTTGATCCTCAGCACCAAATAAAAATAAGTAAACAAAATAAAGACACTGTGTCCATGTATAACTAAAAGATATTTTTTTTTAAAAAAGGGGGCTGAAGATGTGGCTCAGTGTTTAAGCACCCCGGTTCAATTGCTGGTGCCAAAATAACAACAACAAAAAAAACAACAAACAAACAAAAACCAAACAAAAAAACAAATACAAAAACCACAGTCTACAATACCACTTTCTTGGCACATCTAGTTATACAAATATTTATCTACAGGTTTTCTTCCAATTTGCTACCTATATTACCCAAACTCTGTTGAAAAAGTTAAATGCCAAGGATTTGCTTAACAAGTATTCTGAAAAAAAAAATGCAAAAAATAAAATAGAAAGCATGCCCTTTACACTGCTATATACGTTTTCAAAGTCACAGATTTACATAAGGACATGGCAGTATCGAGGAAGAAGAGTCTAATGTGCATGATTTAAATACCCGCCCAAGAAACTGAAGACTTATTCTCTTTATAGGCGGAGATAATCCCACTTTACATGGAAGAGATGGAAAGGTGGCTGTTTACTTCCCTCACCTAAGCCTCTCATCATCCCAGCCTCTGGTCATCAAGGACATCTTTTAGGTCTTTGGATATTCCATATACCCTGTTTTCTCAGGTTCACAAAGGTGGCTTCTCTCCCTGAAGAGTGTTTTCCTCCCTGGCCCACTGCCCACTTGACGCAAATGTCACCTCTCTATAGCTACTATCACTGTCAACTCCCTTGGGGCACCCACATTTGTCTCACCATACACTGACAGCAGGGTGTGTATTAAGTCTAGCCATGGAACCAACAGGCTCTGGCATGCACTGTCCACAGCTGCAGTACCTCCTGCCTTAATTGAGCACAAGGCCTGGCATATAGTAGGTGCCCAATTAAGATGTGTCACAAGGGATAAAAGACAAACTGATTTGTTATATTCAAATATATTCTAAATGTGATAACATTTAAACTCAGGTAGGCAGAAGGGATCTTGCAGAATGACCCCATTAATGCTAAGATGCAATTCTCCTAGATAACAAATCTCAGTTAATGGAGAATGGTCAGCATTTTAGCACACACAGCTTTCGTTACAGAGATGAAGGTACAATTTTAAAAATAGAGCTACACCTCACATAATGACATTTCATCAACAAGGAATCCCACGTATGGGATTTGTTATAATCCTATAAGATTACAACAAAGCTGAAAAATGCCCATCACCTATCAACATCCATCCCAATGTTGTAGCATAACATGTTACTTGTGTGCTTCTGGTGATGCTGGTGTAATCAAACCTACTGCATTGCCAGTTGTGTAAAAGGACAATTATGTGCTGCCCATAGTAACTGATGACAGTACACAACTATGTTACTGGTTTATGTATTTACTATACCATATCTTTTGTTATTTTAGAGTGGACTCTATTATACCATGTTGTGCTTGAGAGGAGTAGATTCACACCTCATGTTTGCTTTGTCTTTTGATTAGATCAGGAGGCCTCCTTGAGTGATGGCCTACCATCTAGGTTTGTGAGAATTCACTTTATGATGCTCTCATGATGACAGTTGCCTAATAACTGTTCTCAGAACCTGTCCCCACAGGGACATGATGTATGATGTGTCTGCAGCTGAGGGGACAGTGGTCTGGTTCTGTATGGTTTGATTCAGCATGGGATGGATATTTTGTTTAAAATTCTTTCCACTGATGGAGAGGATTAAAGAACTATTGAGGTTTTAATGATTTTGGGAAAGGACCAAATAACTGGATGTTTGGTAGAGAACACAATGGTCCCCTTCAGTACGGCTGTCTTTAACGTTTTGTTTGGGTTTTGGTTTTTAGCATACAAGACCCAACTAACGACTTATTTATTTTTTCAACCCAGGGAAATTCCTAATCCAAGAAGAAATCAGACAAGAAAATTAACAAGTCTCCTACCAGCATGGGAACACTGAGGTGACTGTAGCTGGTGGCAGCCAACACAACCAATACTCGGTGTGTGGAAGCAAGGACCCCACAGGCACTTCTGTGTTCCCCCAAGAGGTGCTGCCTCAGCCTCAGGTGGGAATGATCATCAGGAGTCACATCAGCTTCTGCTCAGTTTGGCTCAGGCCCTCAGCAACCATCCTCTGTCTCAGGAGTAAGCCACTGTGCCCCTTGAAACAATTCAGTATGTTTCCACTCTCCATTCTACCCTGAAAAGTTTCTTCCATTCAATGTTGTTTCCTCTACAAGGACAGATACCTAGTAGAGTTATTGATATCTACATATCAATTGAGGAAAAAAATTAACATTTATCTTCTTGCAGAAATCAGTTTTTACCTATCCACAAGGAAACAGTTTTAGAAATTATAACTACCTACTTGGCAATTTTCACTCGACTTGACATTACAATCTAAAAACCAAATAGTCTATAAGTTAGAGATAGTGAACAAAGAAACAAAATTTTCCTAAAATCAAATAATATTGAGTGGGAGGCAGGTGGTGGTGGAGTTGAGAAGATGTTGGTGAAAGGACAGGAATTTCAGTTAGTCAAGAAGAATGTTTCAGGGGATCTACTGCACAACATAGTGATTAGGTTTAAAACAATTTGTTTTTTTCAGTACCAGGGATTGAACTCAGGGGCACTTGATCACTGAGCCACATCCTCAGCCCTATTTTGTATTTTATTTAGAGACAGGGCCTCACTTAGTTTCTTAGTGCCTTGCTTTCGCTGAGGCTGGCTTTGAACTCTCCATCCTCCTGCCTCAGCCTCCCAAGCTTCTGGGATTATAAGCGTGCACCCCCAACACCTGGCAGTGATTCAGTTTAGTAACAACATACTGTATAATTGAAAATTGCTATGTGTATTTTAAATAGTCTCACCACAAAAAATAAGTATGTGGGATAACCAATGTAAACATATATCAAAACATCATATTATACACCACAAATGTATACAAATTTTGTCAATTTAAAACAATTAACTGTAAAAGAAAAAAATGAGGCTGTGGGTGTAGTTCAGTGTGAGTGCATCTGCCTAGCATGGGTGAGGCCATGTATTCAATCCCCAGCACCACCATAAATAAATAAATTAATAAATACATACATAGAAAAGTCAAGAGAGAAAATTGAGTTAATGATATAAGTCAAGAAGAAAGACCTGGGTTCAAGTATGGCAGAAGACTCCTGCTAATCAAATGCTGTATGTATTACAATGGCAGGTTTCCTTCTGACTGTGAATGTCAAACAAGAGCCCCTCAGGACAGTCAGTAAGGTGGGCTCTGGAATCAGGACATTTGGGTTCAAACTCTGTCTCTGACATAACAGATACACTACCTTTTCTAGTTATTTCCTGGAACTTCCGTTAAAAATGAGGATACTGATTTATCAATCAGTAATAAACACTATTCCACAGTCAGTTTGCATTTGTTTAAACCTCATATACTCAACAAAGGATTGTGCTCATACACAAGAACCAATATTAGTGTGAGGGACTCAAAAGGGGGCAGGATAAGCACCTGTCATGCAGTGGGTATGGTGAGCCTAATATATGTAAAACATAAGGGTGGTTTCTCCCCCATAGTAAGTGCTCAACTGATGTTAACTATAATTTACTTGTATCTAAGTAGAAGGTATTCTTGACATTTATTTAAAATCATATGCAAGAATTACCAGGCATAATTGTATTTCTGCAAATTGGAAATCTATTCTAAATCAACCTACTTACCTATGAACTGGTATAACAATTTTACCTATGTTTGGGGGGAGAGTTTGAGAACCACACAAAACTTAAAGTTCATGCTTCAATAGCACTGTGAATCAAACACACAATAGTGTGCTATCTTAATAGATTGAACAAATATTCCACCAGAGACCAAAATGTCTGAACAGACATATCTGAACATTATTGAATTCCCGGGGGGTGGGAGGGAGGGGCTACAACACTACTTGAATACCACCTGGAATAGTTCATAAATAAGACCGTTGACTTTGGCTCTTTTATTTTGCTTTTGCAGCATGCCTTAAAAGCAATTACTATTCCATTACTGTTCACACAAGAGAAAATTTACTAGTTTGTAATTTAGAAGCAAGTGGAGTAGACAGAAGAAAATGGAGCCACTGCCACAGTTTCCAAGAAGCCACAACAGCAGCCTAAACCTAGACACAACACCCATCACACCCAATAATAATCTGGACATGTCTTCATGTCTATGCATGAGAGAATAATCAGTGAAAACTAGGTTGAAGGAAGGATAATGTAAAAAGACATAGGAAGAGGCAGAATGGAGAATGTCTTTTAAACCTAAATTGTTATTTCTAGCCCATTAAAATATCAAAATCCAAACGAAAACTGCTAGACTCCAAAGAAAACTATCAAAAATGAACCATAATTCAAGCAATATACATTCAGAGAGCAAAGAAAATCTATAGATGTAATATTTATAGCCTAAAAAAATTGGGTGTAGTTTTATATACAGTTTTACAAAACTCTTGCATTCCACCAGACCCATGACATGACTGTTAATATACTTTCAGAGGGGAAGAAATAAAATACAAGGGGTACATGTAAGTCTTTTAAGCTAAACCTAAGACAATCTTCCTGGTTTCTTCACTTGATGAAGGTAATTACTCTATGCTAAGTAACTGTATCAAGGGTAACTGTATCAACTCTTTCAGGAAACAGTAACTATTTTATGAAATATCAAGCATTGTAAACTCTAATATCCTTTAGATTATGGCTCTAGTAAGAAGCATGCAAGAGGGGGGAACAAATACTTCAGAAAAGGAGTAAGACAAAATTAAACCTCAAGTCCCTCATCTGCCTACCACACAAACAGCATAACAGTACCCAACAAGAAATCTAAACAAGGGGCTTCTTTAGTTCACTGCTTTCCAGATACATCTTCAACATGCAGTCTCATTAACTTGGCTTGTCTTCCAGTCTCATTGCATTAAAGATAATTTTTTTTCTTTGCATGGAAAGTGCTTTTTAACCTTCCAATTGATTTCCAAAGGTGAAACTAACTTCACCTGAAAAGTATCCACTTCAAACTTAGGAAAGCTTTGAAGGTTTTCTAGTGAAGAATAGAAATCTAATCAACAGTGTTACTGAAAATATGATCAGCTAAAGTCACATTTATTTGTTGTTGTGGCTTTTATTAATGAAGTTTAAATCCTTTGCAAATAAGCTTTCCAGGGAGCTAGATCAATAGAATGCACAGGCAGGCCGGATTACCAGCGATCCCTATTGCAAAACCCTATCAATGCCACAAGGACCAGAGTAATTGAGATACTTGAAACCTGAAAAACCCTACCATCTCCTTCTCCAGTGGACAGTTTTTGTGGCTACAACTCACACTTGACTTCATTTGCAAACAGATTTGGCTGTTAACATAGAATTGTTCAATGCAAACATTTCTTTCCTGGCAGTAGAGCTCAGTTGAAAAGGGAGGATGAAAATTAGCTTTATGGGAGGAAAAAAAGCACTATTCTAGTTACTAGGGAGGAGTAATTGAACACAGATTGCCTGTTGCGTCTTTAATTTAATTTGGAGACCTTTCATCCTTTACTTTCCTTCATTTGCAGCCAATCCTTAGTGAGTTAATTTGTACCTGGTTCATTTTCCTCCTTTTATCTTATCTACTCTAACATCAACCATGGAAATGAGAAGTACTATGAATAAAAGATGAAGCCTGACTTGGGACATTCTTTCCTTCCTGTGAATTACTTAAAAACTAATCTGTGTAGGCACAATATAAAGGGCTGAGATACATGCCTCAGCCCTATAGCCCTGATCAGCATCTTTCCCTTCCCAAGGAGCTGCAGTTATCAAATGTTTTATCAGGTCCTATATTTTCTACAAGAAAATAGTGTTTATACCATAGTACACATAGAATAATTAATTCCAGAATGGATGCATGGTAAACCATTCCATTAATGAAACTAAGAGTTTAAAGAAAAAAAAAAACAACCTCCAGATTCTGAAAAATGCACAAGACTAAGGATGCATACATTCCACTAATCAAGTTCAATGGTCCTTGCATGCAAGGTAAAAAGTTATAACGTGGAAACTATATGTTCAACATGTATTTACAACAGAGTCCTAATCTGTCCAAAACCATTACGGCTAGGGAAAAGGGAGCTGGAAGTCATGGTCCAGAAATGTACTGTGAGTTACAAAATTATTGTCTGGGCAAAATGTCCAGGAGATATAGAACTTAAATTCTAATTGTTTCATGCATATTATACTTAAAACAACAAACCTTTTGTTATGTATAGTTGTCAACTCTTCGTAAATAGTTGCTTTTTTTTTTTTTTTAGTACTGGGAATTGAACTCAGGGGCACTCAACCACTGAGCCATATGCCCACCCCTATTTTGTATTTTATTTAGAGTCAGTGTCTCATTGAGTTGCACAGCACCTTGCCATTGCTGAGGCTGGCTTTGAACTCACAATTCTCCTGTCTCAGCCTCCCGAGATGCTGGGATTACAGGTTTTCACCACTGCACCCACACTGGCACACACATCTTCTTAAGATACATTTTTTATTATCTCATTACTTTTAATTGTACAAAATTGTAGTATCTTAAAAGTTTTGCACAATTTTTCTTCATAATTTCTTCTTTGCCAATACTAATTTTTTTCTCCCTACTCTTTTCTTTTCCTTTTCCTTTTCTTCCCCCATGGGCTGATAGGAAATCCTACTGGATTTTTCTCCTCTATAATATCTCCCACCAACAAGCCCTCCTTTCAGCATAGTGAACATCAAAGGGAGACTGTTCCAAATGTTTCACTGCTGGTATGTGCCAACTTTTCCACTCATACAACACCTCATGCCGACAGACTTAAAACTGGGATAAATACAATTATTTCCCCTTGACAACCTAGCTCCTGAAATGTTAATAGTGATGCGTATTATTTTACTTAAGACCACTCTTGGAGCAAAGAGCACAGAAACAGCCCAACTTAAAATAAGAACCTAACTTTAAAACCATCAGATCATCTTTCTAATCATGGATTAATAAAGACAATACATTCCCAAGCTTATTTCTCTGGAGAGACAATGAAAAACAAGCTATGCAGTGAAAGGATGTCCAGAAAAGATGGAGAACAATTACTGCTCCTTTTATTCATGAAGGCAAGGATAAACAGAAATGAAGGAGGCAATTAAGAAATGGATTTTTGAAAGCCACATAACTAAAGAGCAGGAGTACAGAGTAACTCTTTCCAGAAAAAAGCAAAATAGAATTTAGGATGAAAATGGGGTGGGGCAGTTAGGGTATTAGATTACTAGACATACAGATTATTTTATCACTACAGTATTCTTACACAGTTTTGGGAATGTCCAATTGACATGAGGGTAGGGGTGTTGGGGGAGTCTTTTCTAGGCAAGATGTCAAGGAATTTCAGGTGGAGGAAGGTAACAGTCCCACAGGACATCAAAGAAATCAAGAATTTGTTCAGCTGTAACTGTGTACTGGGAAGAAAACTGATAAAGGCATGCAACTTAATCTCCTTTGCAGAGTACACACAAGCCCACTGCAAAATACCAGCCTTAAACAACGCCTATTTGAATCCCATGTCTGCTGCTTGTACATGCTTGTGGCTTTCCAAGGGACATGTATGCCTTTTCAGCAGGAGGGGGACCCAGCTGCACTCAGAATCCCAGAGAGCACCTGGAAGCAATGGCCTGGTTCAAAGGGAGCCTGTCTAACTCGCCAAGCCAGAAGCCTTAAAGATATGTCGTGAAAAGGGCATCAGTCTGGCTAGATGATGTCTTGGGCTGCAAAAAATATATAACTGCAGGGCAGAACAATCTCAACCAATTTGCTAGAGAGGACTTCCTAGAAAAGGGTTCATTATCATGGGCAGAAAAAGACTTTTGTGGAATACGAGGAAGAGATGGAGGAAAAACTCTCATAGAAGTCAGTGTTTCACTAACAACCATTTCTGTATCTGGAAACTGTATGAGAGAAATTTGCTTCTAGGCTGATTTTCGAGTTATCTCCACTTTCCTCCATGTGTTTGATTCGGAATCACACCTGTTTGCTTTGAAAAGCCTTGGAGTTCACCAAGCCTACCTCCAGGTATAAGCTTCCATCTTCAAGTTGGCCAGAGTCAGGTCCCTGCAAATTACCTGTGCTGTTTCTGTGGCTCAGTCTTGGGACAACAAATCTCCAGGGCAGACTTTGTCCCCCTAGGTCACAAGGTCCTTTCACCCCCTTTACCCTACTACCCCAATATCAGAAATGGCTGCGAACTGCCGGCGTGGAGCTTCTCCACGCTCAGTTCCCAGGGCGCGCACGCAGAACTGAGAACTCAAAAGTGCAACCAAAGAGCGAGGGGACGTGAGACGTCAGCCCAGCCAGACCCAAGGCCCCTCCCGCCCTTGCCCTCCAGTGGGGCAGGCCGGCCGCTACCTCCTGGAAGAGCTCCAGACTGTAGGTGTTGTCGTCGTCGGCGAAGAAGAGCACACCTGGCTGCGCGCGTTGGTGCTGGTGCCTCTGGCGCAGCCAGGCTAGGCCCGCGTTGCGCTGCTCTGTGGCGCGCGGCAACCCTGGCCGTTTATAGCGCCGCGGCGTGGGCACATGCAGGTGCGTGTTGGGCAGCCCGGCCCGCGCCAGGAAGCGGCTCACCAGTTCGCTGCGCACCGCCGCGTCCTCCACCAGGATCCAATGAAGCTGCGCCACCTGGCGGAACGTGTTGGCCAGGCGGGTCAGCTCGGCTTTTTGCACTGGGCGGCTGTAGGTGGGCGTGATGGCATAGATGGTGGGCAGTAGTGGCTCCGGCTGCCGCTGAGGCCGAGACTCGTTGCGCTTGTCGGCGCCGCGCCCCGAGCTCCCCCTGCGGAGCGGGAGTCGGACGCCCCCACGGCCCACTGGGTAGGGAGAGAAGTAGGGGCGCGGAGTGAGCGGGGGCGCAGGCCTGCGCGTGTCCACGTCGAGCATGATGATGACAATTAGGATCCAGGGCAGGAGGATGAAGAAGCGACTGAACAGCACGGACTTCATGGTGTGCACTTCCCGGGTCTCTCCGACGCCCCAGACGGGGACGAACCCGCGGACCCCAGGGCTCAGCTAGGACGGCGATGGCTCCCGCACTCACGAAAATGCAACCGGCGCGCTTTCCATCGGACCAGGGGTCTGCAGGGACCGAGAGCCAAGGGGCTCACCACCTGGGCGTGGGAGATCCGCGCAGGTGCTGGGGAAGCTAGCACTACAAGAGGTGCAGGCAGGCAGGAGTGCAGGGGCTGTCCCTTCACTCTGGATGAGTCGGCGGGAAAAGGTACTCGGTCCAGCCGCGCGCTGCTGGTCCCAGAGTTGTGCCCAGTGAAGGGAAGGCGGTGATCCCCACTGCTCTTTCCGAAGAGTGGGAGCCTGGAGCCCGCACCCGGGTTGCCTTGCTACTCTAGTCCCACGGCGCTGCGGGCAAAGGGGTTCCAGGGCCAGGCTTCGGATACGCTCTCTGGGACTCCTTCGAGGGCGGGCAGGTGCAGGGGGATTTTCTTCCTCACGTTGCGGGCCCGGGCGGCTGGAACCCAGAGGAGACACCAGGGATGTTGTGCCCCCAGCTCTGTTCTCGCGCCGCAGCTGTCCCTTGCTCTTTTCTTCTCAGAACCTCTCCCGGCTCCGGCAGCTAGATCCCAAAGCAAGGCAAGAAAGAAAAAGCGAGGGGGCGGGGGCGCTGCAGACTCCAGCGTCCTCCCTAGTCCTCCTGTGGGAAGACAGCAGCGCTGCTACTGGCGGAGAGGGGCTGCGAGAGGGAAGTGGGGAGGGGGCCTCCAGCTCTCCGCGGGGTCTGATGCTGACGGCCCCGAGAGGTAGCTCGGGAGGCAGAAGCTACACGGCCAAAAGAGGAGCAGGAGGAGGGTGCCTGCGGGGCTGCACGACCTCTCTGGGCGGGGGTGATGCTCGTTTCTGATCTCCGCGCGCTCTCAGCTTTCTGAAATACTGCAAGGTCTTCGGAGATCAGCAGGAAAATCCATTCAAGTGCGGAAAACTCGGGAGACCTAGGCTGGGGAATGAGTAGGAGAAAGGCGGGAGAGAGCAAAGGATCTCTTTCCTGGCTCCACAGCTGCGGGATTAGTGTGCGGAACGGTAGGTCTAGGGTGGAAACCGCTTTCACCCAAAGGCTGAAATCGGCAGAAGCCCACGCAGATGGAGGGGTGCCGCACATAGGTGTTTGATATATGAGGTAGCCCATAAGAACGAATCGATCCGAAAGATTTTTGACCGCAGTTGCATCTTTGAGGAGTGGGGGGCGGGTGAGAGGAGGAAGATTCATAAAACTCCTGCTGAGTGTTTAACTAATTTTTTCTCCAATAATTTGGAGCCACAACCCCAAACAGTTCGCCGTCACCGGAATTATTCCGACTGATCCTCCCAATGATCCTTTCAAGGAGACCTAGGAAGTAGAAGTACCTTCATGTTTTGGATGAGGAAGCTCAGGCTCAGGAATTAAAGGAATTCCTTCGAGGTTAGTCACAAATGACCAAGTGAAAATACAACGTGGGTCTCCGGAGTATCGCTGGTGGCTTCCTCACTGCTGGCCCTCCCGACACAGCCTGGTCGGGCGGGGCTGGCCTTCCTAGATATAAACACTCTGCCATTTGAATCAGAGTGTAGGGTGACGTGTAGAACCATGACAGTGTCCAGAAGACACTAAGCAAACCGCTGGCGCTTGCTTGGACTTTTTCTATCTAGCGGACCTGCCACCTAAATCCCTCCTAGGCTGGCTGTAAGGTACCAGGAAGAAAGAAGCGGGGCCATGCTTGTAGGCACGTCCCAGGGAGGTGCTTGCAAAGCAGCAGGAAAGCTCCCCCTTTACGGCTCTGCCCCAGATAAATAATTTCTGAGCCCATCTTCCCTCGGTTATCTGCCTTTCTCTGGTTCACAAATAAATCCCTCCGACTGCGCATTCTCAGGGCCAAAGCAGAGCTCTGAGGCAATTGCCCTCTTGTTCCTTTCCCACTCCCAGTCTTTCTGCTGCTTTTCTCCTGCCAATTATCAGCCGTTGCGCATCTGCGAATTTCCCTAACTTCCCGCTCAGATTCTGACACCTGAGTGAAATCTCAAGACTAACACTTTCTGCTCCCCAACCCCGCCTGCTAACAAACAAGGGTTAGACTTCTGTCCCAACTTCCCTACTCACCCACAACTAAGTTTAAATTCTGCAGATCTGTACATCCTAAGGAAACAAAGACTCTGTTTGATTCCTACCCATATTCTGGAATAGCCTAAGGCATCTCTGAATGTAATGCAACCTCAGGGAAAACCGTGTCATGGTCTGGCCTCGGTGTGCCAGCATCAGCGGGGGAAGGGAGGGCGGAGGGAGGTCAGTACCAAATTTCCTTAAACGCTGGAAGGCAGGGCACAGGTCAGTCCAACTCCCTTTTCCCCAAAGGTCACTGAAGACTCCATTCTGTTGGAGTTTTTAAACTTGGTTGAAGAGAAATGCCTGTATTAGCTGGAGTAAAGCTCAAGTGGTTACTGAATTGTGTTAAAACACATCACTAACCTTTGTTAGTGGGGATCTCAGTCCCATTATACCATGAAACCTGTTTCCTAATTGTGTGTTCTCCAAGATCCAGAGCTATTCAGAGGCAAAACACTTTGAAAACCACTCAAATTTGGAATTTGAAATTTTAGCTAGTGCATAATATTCACTGATGTCATGCAACACAACACTTAACCAGTCCATGGGGGACTATGGTTCCTTTTATCCTATTATCCTTAGTCAGCATTTGCATCCAGGTTTGCTTCATTCAGTCTTCTGCTGGGAGACATCAAGGTATATGGAATCAGGCAGACCTGGATTTGATTCCCAGCTGGGCTCTTTCTACTTCTATAACTCTGGAAAGTAAATGAACCTCCCAAAGCTTCTATTTCCTCATCTGGAAAATAGAGGTAATAATTTATACTCCATGGGAACTGTGTAAGGATAATTGGGATAAGTTAGGTAAAATATTTCCCAGAAGAGCTGGAATTACACAGACTAAGTCAATAAACACAGGTAACACTTCCTCAAAGAATATCTTAACTCAGAGGATCTCCAAGAATCATAATTAACACATGACTATAAAGTGAAACAGCCTGGTGCAGTGGTACAGGACTGTAATGCCAATTACTTGGGAAGTTGAGGCAGGAGGATTGCAAGTTTGAGACCAGCGTTGGCAACAAGGCATGCATGACCCTGTCTCAAAATAATAAAGGGCTGGGAGTGTAGCTCAATGGTAGAGCACAGCTGGGTTCAATCACCGGTACTGAAATAAAAAACAAAAACAAAACAATTCTAAATGAGACTGTCAATCCCTTTAGGTAGTGTTTCCACCTGTTAGTGAGTTGTTAGTCTTCCCAAATTGGTATAGGAGAGGAAAAAAGAAGAAATCAATTTACTCCAAATGTAGGATATGCAATAAAAATGACATGATTCTAAGTGACATTTATTTCAAATGATTGAATATGCCATATTGTTTTACACTCAGTGACTCAAACTGAGCCCCAAATCTTCTATGATTAAATCTGAATAAAGATATAAAGATACAAAAAGTATTACTAAGGATGCTCTTTTGAAGCGTAAAACCAGGATAAAACATTCTAAGTGCAAAATTTTATTATGCTTCAAAAATATGTAGAGAGTTTATTAGGTGCTGGAGTGGAAACAACTTTTTAAAAATGGGAACTTGAATAAAGTGTTAATTTATAAGCATAATCACTGACTAGCTATAGTATTTTTCCATATAGTTTATGATATTCTTACATAAAACAATTTAAATTTGATCTGTGGCTGATAATGAAGGTTGGTGGAAGTCACTAGAGTAATTAAAATAATTACCTAACTTCAGAGCTTCTGCACATCCTCTCACTGTTTATTTTCATTTAATCTCTGTAATTATCTGCGTAACAAAGTGAGTATTACTTTGTCTGCACTAATGAAACCTTGGATTGCTGGCATCAGCCATTGCATTTCAGTATTCGGTTGTGGTTCTCAAATAAACAAAGGTTAAAAAAAAATTCCATCTGGGGAGTTGATGAAAAACATGTATAATCACTAAACATTTACATTTTGCCTTCATGAGTAATATGCAACTGTAACTTCTGTGGCAAAGATTGCAGCATGTTTCACTGTATTGAAGAGATCCTATTTGACATTTGAGCCTGGGGTTTTGCTAGTGTATTAGTCAGGGTGCTCTAGCGGAATAGAATCAACAGGAAGAATAATTATAAAAAGAGGACTTATTAGGTTGGCTCCCATGATCAGAAGCAGGATAGCCCACAATGGCTGTCTGTGGGCTGGAGAGCCTGGAGAATCAGTAGCCACACAGTCGAAGAGGCTGGAGCTCCAGAACAAGAGGGATCACCAGTGCTACCCTAGTCCGAGGCGGAAGGCTTCTGGGGAATCACTGGCAGGGTCCACTTTGGAAGAGTGAAGAAGCAAGAGTCTGATATCCTCAGAGGACTGCAGCAGCAAACCCATTCAAGAAGAATCAAACTTGCATCTGTTTCTGCTTCCTTGTTCTTCCAACTTTTTTTCCATCCAAGCCATCAACCTATTGGTTGGTGCTGCCCACGCTTTTCATAGCATTTCAGTTTGCTATCCCACTTGCCAATCATTCCTAGACACACTCTCATCAACATCCCCATAATCCTCTAATCCTCGGCATCTCTTAATCCAATCAAGTTGACGATTCAAATTAGCCATTACAGCTATTGTGACTAAGTCATCCTTCAAGTGAGCCTTGGGGACATCCTTGGTATTCTTGGTCAAGCAGGAAACAGGTCAAGAAAAAGATATCTACATACAATTAAGTGTTTGTAAATATTGCTATGCTAATGATGTGATTGTGCAAATCAGGTCATGATGAGGATCAGAACTAATTCATATTCAAGTAATGTAATGTGAAAATATTGATAATCAATACTCACATGCATGTGAACATGAATACATTCTGTCAAAATATCATATGCAATTATATGAAAGAATGATATCAACATATATAATTCTTATAGCCCCACATTCTAGAGATGCTTGAGAGTTCCATTGATAACTGTCAGAAAAATGACATCCAAACCACAAATTAAATGGCTCATTTGGTTCATTTTCATACATCTGAACCCACTATAAACATCACTTTTGGCCTGTAATTGTTCTAAACTGGAATCCTTCCTTAAAATTTTAGACATTTGTAGTTGTTAAGTGAGAAATGTGAATGTTAGAGGTAATTTGTTTAGTAAAATCACATTTTTATAGGATGGATTTGGTCCAAGGTTATTCAGAAACTAGTTTCTAGAAAAGCAGAAATGGGTAATTTGTCCTAATAATTTTGTCAAAAAATAACCTAGTTAGTTTGCATAATAGCTAAGACAACATGTCAGTTTTCCTTTTACTAATGAATTGAGATGCACAAAACCTCAATAAAACATGCATAAAGGTGTATTGGCATTCTCTTCATCCCCCTCATGATAAAAATTGACATATACATTCAAATATTAATTTTTTAGAGATAGATTTTCCTATAAAACTACATAGCTTACACTTCACAATTGTCATGAGAATAAAAAGAGATAATGTAGATGAAAGTATTTTAAATAATGTAAAGTGGTTTATACAGGTAAAATACAGAAAGGGAATGAAACAAACTTGACAATTTTCTTTTCTTCAGTAGCAGGGATTGAACTCAGGGGTGCTCTGCCACTGAACTATAATCTCAGCCCTTTTTTATTTATTTTGTGACGGGTCTCATCAAGTTATCAAAGCTGGCCTCAAAGTTGGCAATCCTCTTGCCTCAGCCTCCTAAGTAATTGGAATTACGGGGCATGTGCCATGATTCCCAGCTAGTTGAAAAATTGTTGAAACTACAGGTTTCTTATTTTTAGGCTTATTTTTGCATGTTCCAAATTTTTCATAATAAAAATTTAAAATATATAAAATAGAATATTATGTGCTATATAATTCACTTACCAAGATAATCTTACTATCCTTATTTTAAAAACAACTTCAAGTGCCTGATTTGAGCACTTGGTAGTGTTATGGGCTGAAACACATCCCCCCAAAATTTATGTTGAAGTCCTAACCTCTAGTGCCTCAGAATATGACTTTACTTGGAAATTAGGCCATTGCAGATGTAGTTATGATCATATTGGAGTAGGGTGGACATCAAATCTAATAACACTAATGTCTTTATAGAAAGAAGAAATTTGGACACAGAGGCACACACACAGGAGGAATGCCGCGTGAAAACAGCAGTTATACTGCCACAAGTCAAGGAATGAGAAAGATCTCTGACAAGGCACCAGAATCAAGGGGACAGGCACTTTCTTAGTGCTTTTGTCTTAAGGGTGGCCCTGCTGACACCTTGATCTCAGCCTTCTAGCCTCCAGGACTGTGAGACTACAAATTCCTTTTTTTAAAAATTTTTATTTATTTATTTTTATTTTTATTTTTTGTACTGGAGATTGAACCCAGAGGCACTTAACCATTAAGCCACATCTCCAGACACTTTTCTTTTTTTTTCTGAGATAAGGTCTCACTGAGGCTGGTTTTGAACTTGTGATCCTCTTCCCTCAGCCTCCTGAGCTGCTGGGATAACAGGTGTGCACCACTGTGACTGGCTTAAATTCTGTTTTTAAAGCCATCTTGTTTGTAATATTTTGTTACAGCAGCCCTAGACTATTAGTACAGGTAGAAGTGGTGGCAATAGTGAAATTAGAATTTGATAGGGACTTGAAGATAATGAGATGAGGAAACAAACAGATGTGTGTGTGTAGGAATGAAGGAGTAGGTGAAGACCACTGAGTAGAGAACTCATCAGGTTGCTCAATAGTCCAAAGCAAAATATTGATGGGTAGGATTTAAAATCAAGACTCTCCTGTGTCATTGTTGGCAAGTAGTACTTTAAGATTCAGGCAGGCAAGAGGCTGGATGGAAGGGGCTGCAGAGAAAGCTAGTAAGTGAACATTGTCTTCCATAACCTTTATAAAAGGTTATGCCCCAGTAAATCCTCCATAAATACTATCTGAATCATGTAGCAATACCACATGGCTCTCAAAGCCAATGTGGTTCCAGCTGGGGCTTTGCTCAGCTATGCCAATATCAACAGAAAGAATGTGCTGACCACAGTGAACCATAGTGGTGGTCATGGCTCAGGTGTCTCTGCAGCCAGACCCAAACTGCCATCACCATATTAAATAGCGTTTATATTCACTCAACCAAAGAAGTAATTTTACTATCATGTGAAGTTTCAAGCCAATATAGCTTTTCATCACATTTATCTGATTCCCTAAGGATATATCTTGATCAGGAATACAACCTCTAGGCTGGGGATGTAGCTCAGTGGTAGAGCTCTTGCCTATCATATATGAGGCCCTGGATTCAATCCCCAGCATGCAACCAATCTCTAAATTAACAATGTTTCTATATGAAGATTTTTCTGGTGGAGAAAATTCAAAAAAATAAACTTCTGCAAAGACAGGGTCTACCTCTAGACTGTGTTTATTTAAATAAAGATGTTTCTGCTGAGTGTGGTGGTACAAACCTGTAATCTACTCAGAAGACTGAGGCAGGAGGATGGCAAGTTTAGGCCAGTTTGGGCAATTTAGGAAGACCTTGTCTCAAAGAAATTAAAAAGGGCTGGGGATGTAGCTTAGTGGTAGAGCACTTGCCTAGCATGTATAAGATCCTGGGTTCAATCCCCAATACCAAGAAATAAACAAGTGTCTTTCCAAATGGTTATTGATTTGGTGGGATGCCCTTTCTTAGATATTTCAAAGTTGAGGCCAAACATTGGGAGCAAATACTATGAATTTGTGAAATGGGTACCAGACAGAAGCCAAATAAATTTCCAGTCACTGACTAGCTCAGGCAAGTATCATATATCAGGATCTCAGTGTTTTCATATAGAAAATGCACAGGTTTAGATGATCTCTTGTTAAAGTCTACAGAAAATGTACTTTGACTTTTTTTCCAGTTCTGTTGATGGGTTTGCATTAAACTTTCAATATCAATATGATTCTTATTATGATTAGTTGTACATATGATGTAGACAGGGTTAAAAAAAGGTTTCTAGTATCTTCTTAAATAAGAAAGTATTGCTGAGTATGGTGGTGCATGCCTGTAAACCCAGCTGCTTCCAAGGCAGAGGCAGGAAGTTGGCAAGTTCCAGGATAGCCTAAGCATCTTAGCAACACCCTGTCTCAAAATAAAAAATAAAAAGACTTGGGGTGCAGCTCAATGGCAGAGTGCCCCTGGCAATCCCCAGTACCACACATACACACACACACACAAAGATTTTTTCGATCTACTGTCTCAAAAGTAAATCTAAACCAGGCAGTGGTACGCACCTGTAATCACAGCTACATGGGAAGGTAAAATGGGAGGACCACAAGTTCCAGGCCAGTCTGGCTAATTTATGGAGATCCTATCTCAAAATAAAATTTTAAAAAGGGCTAGGTTTGCAAATCATTGGTAGAGTGCATGCCTAGCATGGGCTAGATGCTAAATTTGATCTTTAGAACTGCAAAAAAATTTTAAAAACATAAATCTAGTTCCTATAGGTAAACCCATGTTATAAGAACAAGCCATTGCCAAAATATAATAATTAAAATAATAGAACATGAACATGGTCAATGTTTTAAGTTCAGTTTCCAAAATGTAATAATTAAAATAATAGAACATGAACATGGTCAATGTTTTAAGTTCAGTTTCTTCTAAGATAGTAGTCCATTGGCTTGAATTAGTTTTTTTTGTTATTTTTATAATATTCACTTATGAGCCTAAATTTAGACAATTGAAATGCTGACTTTGATTAGTTTATGTTTCTTACATTGCCAAATTAAGTATGACTTGGCTTGGGTGTTTGCTGTCTAAGTAAAATATGAATTCCTCCCAGTGAAGAGGGGGTTGGAGTCCTCATTCCTGTGCTCATTGGTTTATAGCCTCAGCCTAAGAAATTAGCCATACAGACCTAGTCAGAAAAGGAACCCAGTAAGAAAGCTTGGTTCTAAAGCAGAAATGGTACAAAGGGTGCAAAACTGAGTACATTATTTTTTAAGAAAAGTGCTTTGGAATTCTATTCAAATTGAAAGCAATTAAGTCGACATGATCATCATTCCCAAACTATTGTCTTATTGGTAAGAATCAACTGATCATGACAAAAGCCCTTGAATTCAAAATGAGGTTCATGTTCTAATATAATTGCTGGAACAGAAGTCGTCACAGTCCTTGAGCTGTCACTGTGTAGTGTCTGGAAGCACTCAGTTACTTAGAAGTTGGTAGTAATAAAACATAGAAACCTAGGTTTGCGAACTCTGTCTGCCTGACAGTTACTACAGTGTTTGGAAGTTAGGTGAGACCCGGACCAACATCTTGAGTGGCAAAGTGGCACTGGGGAAAGGAGCTGCCTTGGAATCAGGAGATTCCCCCATCCATATCTTGGACTGTTGCCTATGAAAGCTGTTTTGTCACTTGGTAAGTGAATATGATCATATTTACTATCTGTTGATACTCTTACAACTCCAAGATCCCATACAAGAACTATCATGAATTAGGTTTTGCTCAATGCACTAAACATACTTTAATACAGCAACACTGCAAAGGAGATAAGTGAAAACTTTTCTGAGTTTACACAGCAAGAGTCAGAATTTGAATTCAATTCTCTTTTTTTTATTCCAAAGCCAACATTCTTTCTAGTATAAATTCTGCCACACTGTAAAGAGTTGAATGAATAATTGATCTGTAAATGTAAGTGGTTTCACGTTTAAACTCCTTGTGATTAAATGAGCTAGTGCATATAAAACTCTCAGAACAATAAGTAAGTATTCAGTTAGAATTGGTTGTTGTTATTTTTATTATAGAAGGTATACTTACAGTCTCTGAGCATGCAGTAGTGAAATTTAGAATAGGACTGATTGCTTGCCTTTTTTAGAAAAAGAGTAATCAAGTGGTTATTGTAAATGTAAAAGCACAAATTAATGATAAGGAGGCCTGGATTTGAGGTCAGAAGATCAGGGTCACAGTTTTGACCCTCCCTCCCCCATTTTGTCACATAACAGTGAGAACTAGGAAGGAATGGGGAGTGTTTTATGAGGATTAACTTCGATAATATGTGAGTGAAATTCTATTTGTAGTAGGAACAGAACTATAAAAATGTTAATCAATATTTAGAGAAGGTGATCTCTTTTGAGCCTTAGGATTTATTGATACTCCATGTTTCCTCTTTGTTGCTGCCAGCATCAGACTTGTGGTAACTGGGGAGAGAAAGGGGTGTCTACTAGTTCTTGTGTAATTAATGTCATGTGGCACGCACACTGGATTCACGGGATTGCCCCCACCTTTTATCTTTCTTTCTCTTAACAAGGAAAATTGACAATCAAGAGAAAAATAAATATCCAATAACATAAATTTAAAAATTATTTTAGGGGCTGGGATTGTGGCTCAGTGGTAGAGCACTTGCCTCGCATGCATGAGGCACTGGGTTCGATCCTCAGCACCACATAAAAATAAATAAATAAAATAAAGCTATTGTGTCCATCTACAGCTAAAAAAATTTTTTAAAAATTAAAAAAATAAAAATTATTTTAGTATATTATTTGTTAATATATGTAGAGTTCTCTAAAACAATGCTTGCATTTGATAAGTACTAAGTGTGTTAGCTAATATTATTATTGCTATTTTTAGAGAAATAGATTAGGAGGAGCATACAATACCAGCCAGCTCTGCCTACTTCAGAGAGCTGTTATGAGGATTCTGCTTGTTAATTAACAAATACCCTGTCCTTGACTGAACTGTAGACAGGTTTCTCTGAGCTCCCTTTTTGACTAGACCACATTCTAGGGCTTTGTCTTCAAGGCTGCCCAGCCCAGTTGTAGCAAGAATACTGACAGATCAGCTCAATGAGAAATCCCCACCCCTGAAATCTGATCACCTTTGATAATAATCCAATTTTTCTACCTCCACCCTCAACATCTGATGGCCCTAGTGTGCCTTCAACAAGAATCCTCTTAACTTGGCTTAGCCAGCATCTCCCTACCCTGGTTGTTTTCTCTTAGCTATTTTCCATCTACTGACCTTCTACTTTGCTCCTTGACTGTAAACCCCCACTTGTCCATTCATAACTGAGCCCAATTCTATATGGAGGCCACTTTTCTCCCACTGAAATTGTTTCTAAATAAAATCTGTTTTTACTACATTAACTATTGTCCAATTCTTATTCTTTTTGACAATACACAATCTTACATTTCTGATAGATTAAAAATATACATACTATTCCTTTCTTTAAGTCTTGAAAAGTCATGGATAGAGATATATAAATTTTATAAGAGGAGGGTTTAAATAAGAGAGAGAGAGGGAAGAGAGAGAGAGAGAATGTAATGGCAGAGGTAGGGATAAACTAAAGGAAGAAGAGGTGTGATGGGTAATTTTATTTATCAATTTGACTGGGATAAGGGAGGCCCAGTTAGCTGTTAAAACATTATTCCTGAGTGCATCTGTGAGGGTATATTCAGTTAATATCTACCCTTACCAGGGGCTGGGATTATGGCGCAGTGGTAGTGTGCTCGCCTAGCACGCGTGAGGCACTGGGTTCGATTCTCAGCATCACATAAAAATAAAATAAAGATATTCTGTCCACCTACAACTAAAAAAAATAATATTTTTTTTTAAAAAAAGATCTACCCTTACCAGTATGGGCTATCATTCAATTCATTGAGGGCCCTGATAAAGCAAAAAGGTGGAGGATGGGGGAGTTCTCTCTCTTTCCTTAAGCTGGAATATCTGCTCTTTCTGTCCTCAGACATCCTGGTTTTGGGACCTTTGGACTCTGGAACTTATACCAGTGCCTCCAATGGAATGGTGGTTGTATACAACCTGTGCACATTCTCCCATTTTTGGGGGGTGTACCAGGGATTGAACTCGACCACTGAGCCATATCCCCAGCCCTGTTTTGTGTTTTATGTGGAGACAGGGTCTCAATGAGTTACTTAGCACCTCACCCTTGCTGAGGCTGGCTTTGAACTCACGATTCTCCTGTCCCAGCCTCCCAAAGTGCTGGGATTACAGGCGTGAGTCACCATGCCCAGATCCTCCCATATATTTTAGATCATCTCTATGTTACTTATAATGCCCAATGCAATATAGACACTATATAAATTATTGTTATACTACATTGTTGAGGGAAATATGACAAGGTAAAAAGTCTACACATTCAGTACACACATACTTTTTTTCAAATATTTTTGATCTAAGGTCAAGTGAACCTCATGGATGTAGAACAAGTGGGGAAAGGGCCAACTGTAATTTTTTTTTTTTTTTCGGTAGTACTGGGGATGGGTTCCAGGTCCTGTCACATGCGAGGCACACACTTTATCACTGAATTATAGTACCAGTCCTTATTATACTAAAAATACAACTACTAGATAATTTAAAATTCATATATGGCTTGCATTGTATTGCTATTGCACAATGCTGGGGCAGAGAAAGGGTAGAAGTAGAAAGGAAGCAGGAAGGGAATGGACACAGAAGGGGGACACAGATGCAGTCACATCAGTCATGGATCTAAATATGTCCACAAGACTTTCACACAGAGCTATGAATTAAGAATTTCATGTTTTGTACCCACAGTAGAGACACAAATAGGAATGCTATCACATTATTTGCTCAGCCTGCCTTGAGCCAGATGAAATAAAATCATATTGTCAGATCTGGTCCATACACTACAACTTCCCAAAAATTTCTAATTCCTAATTAGGAATTATTCTTAGGTCTTTTCTTGTTAACTCTTGTTAACCTTCTCCCCAACCCTATGCTACTTTGAAGAGAACACTATAAACCAAGTTATCTACTCAGATACTTTTGCATAAGGACCCTGTACAACTCTGTTGTCCTGTCCCCCAAATGCACACAGTGACTGAATATTGGTGTGCTTCCTAGGTACCTTTTGAAGGCACTACACAAATGCCTGTTGAATGAATGACTATTTGGAAACATTCAAATATTAATTTAATCAATGCATAGATAAAACCTATTAGTACTAAAAAAGAAGTCTAAAGGCTACACACTCAAAAATTACACAAGTTTGCAGATATGCAGCTGACTGACACTCTTTCCTTGATTCCCGAGCTTCACAAAAGTGGAGATCTGTATATTGAAATGGTAAAACCTCTCTTCACAGGCCCATATACCCACCAGAAGCAAGTTCTATTGTCAGATTTAAGGTGAAGTTTTGTCCCATTAAAACCAAGTACACAGAAAAGCCTGATTCCTACCTGCCTTTGGGATTCTTGCAGGAATTACACACATGAAACAAAAACAAAATTAAACATCCCTGTATTAACACCTGGGCAACCACTGATATTCCAGAGCTGAGCTCTAACAGGCAGGTTGGAATTTTTGAAAGGGGACCTGTGTTAGTCAGCTTCCCACTGTAACAAAATACTGGAGAAAAGCAACTTAAAGAAGTAAGGATTTATTGATTTTTGGCTCACTGTTTCAGAGGTTTCAGTCAATGGCTATTCGTCTGCATTGTTTCTGGGCCTATAGTGAAGAAGAACATTATGGCAGGGAGCACATGGTCACATGGTAGAACAAAGCTGCTCACTTAATGACAGCCAGGAAAGAGGGAAGAAGGGAAGGAGGGAAGGGAGAAGAGAGGTAAAGAAGGAAAGAGGGAGAGGATACTCCCCAAGAGAGACAAGGGGGCATGCCCTAGGGACCTCTTTCCTCCAACTAGGCAATAGTCCATTAAGTTATGGATCTACCAGTTGGTAAATGCATTGATGAGGTTGGAGCCCTCATGATCCAATCACCTTCCCAAGGCTTCACCTTGGACTGCTGCTGCCTGGGTGCCAAGCCTTTAACACATGAGCTTTTTTTGATCTAAACCCTAACATGACTTTACCTCACCTATGTACATCTGGGCACCTTGAGCAAATGTGTAGCTGAGGGACAAGGAAGGGAGGAAGGGAGACAAAGATTCTGCACTCCAGAAAGGACTAGGTCCACTTGCCCACCTAAGAGGCTGAGTGCACTAGGAAAAAAGAGTGAGGAGATGGCTTATAGAACTGGAAGGCAGCTCCTTGGGGCTGGATATCCCTCTGAATGCCAGAGCAGGATGAAGAGAGAAAGGCAAAGTCGTTCCTACAACCTATATGTCTGACCAACCAGATCAAGAACCGCTCCTCTGGAGTGGGCAGAAGCTGAGGGAGGCCAAGAGTGGCCCAGGTGTAGCCTCCTTGGCCAAAAGGTTCTCTTCCTTTGGGATGCATCTGAGGATAAAACACAGATGAAAGGGATGTTGTATATCTCCACAGAGACACTCAGAGAAAGGGTCTGGATCAAGGCCTTGGTAGTACAAACTAGGATGTGGAACTCTCCCGGACTTCATTAGAGCCCACAGTACCTGACTGCTTCTTTCAACTGTTTCTTCTACTTGTTAAAAAATTTTTGGTGGTAGAATTGGGGATTGAACCCAAGAGCATTCTGCGTTATGAGCTATATCTCCAGCCCTTTTTCTTTCTTTCTTTTCTTTTCTTTTTTGAGACAGAGTCTTGCTAAGTTGCCCAGGCTGGCCTCCAACTTGTGAACTTCTTGTCTCAGCTTCTGGAATAGCTGGGATTACAAACCCGCACCACCACACCCGGCTCTCAACTGTTTCTTTAAATTTTTCTGTTTCTTTTTTTCTTATCTTTTCTTTTCCCCCAATCCCTGCTTCCTTTTACTTGTTTCATTACAAACACATGTATATGAGAATTTGCCATTGTTTTAGTGATGTGGACTGGATATTTAGAAAACATTTCTATTTCTAATAAAAAAGAGCTGCTATTTATTCAGAAGTTACTATGTGTCAGTCTTTTAACATGCTAAGCTCTTTAGATGTATAATATCATTGAATCTTTACAACAGTACTACTAAGAGCATCCCCATTTTACAGATTAGGAAACTGAGACTAGAGAGGTCAAACTCATCAGTGGAGAATATGCAATATAAGCACTTTAAGTTCTAATTTAATTTGCCTGCATTGCTCCAGCGTGGGTTTCCTGAGTCTAATGTGTTTTCTATTTTTAAAAAGTTGATTCCTGTTTTCTTTCCTTTTCTTTGTCCTCAATCCCTTGTCTCATTCTTTTGTTAAAATTATTCCCTTCTTTATTATCTTATTCCACAATTTCTCTCCCTACTCTCATACTTCCTCTTTCTTAAGAAGCCTTTAATGATCAGTGGTATAAACACAGTTGTGATGGCAGGGGTAAACCTCCGTCATCCTCTTCTGCTCCTAGTTCTGGCAGTGGCTCTCCTTTCAATGTCAAGGGCCCCAATCTTGAGCATACATCAGAATTACTTGGCTGGAGGGTTTGAGAGTCTGATGCAGCAGGTCTCAGTGGAGCCTGAGAGTTTGCACTTCTAACTAGTTCCCACTGATGCTGATGATGCTGGTTGAGTGACCACAGCTGGAAAAGCATCATTCTCTGGTTTCTGACACTTCAAGTAGGTTCTCTGAAATGCCACCATTGACTCTTGGGAGATTCATAGGTATAAATCTTTATGTGGATGAGTTTTTGTTCTTGAGGAACTATGATAGTTCTTAAACGTCCCAATTTTACACTTTAAAGCCTCTGGTTTCCAGTGTATAAAGTCATTCAAGTTTGGGAATATTGTGTCAATAATGTCATGAGCCAAAATGCAAGATCATGTGGACAAGACAGAGGTCATTCTTTCAAGCATAGATTCCAGTTTGCATTTCATGTCCAGTTAAGTGATTTTGAATCTGAGATAATATGGAGGAGGGCCAACTCAGGGATAGGATGAGTATCCCTTACCTGAAATGCTTGAGACAAGAAGTGTTTTAAGTTTTTAAAAATTTTGGAATATTTGCATATATATAAGATGAGATGTCAGGGCTGGAAGCTAAGTCCAAACACAAAACTTATTTATATTTCACATACACCTTAAAGATAGTGTAAAGGTAAGTTTATATAATACTTTTAATACTTTTGTGCATGAAACAGTGTTATAATGTGGAATTTTCTACTTGAAATATTATGTTAGCATTCAAAAAGTTTTGGATTTTGGAGCATTTTAGATTTCAGATTTTTGGATTAGGGATGTTTGATCTGCCATATGGAAGTGTTCCCAACTCCTGGCATCATTTTCATAGGGACTTAATTCCAATTGGTCATTTACTTTAATGGTATGGCCATAGTAGTGGTCTTGTACCTGGTTCCTTCAATTTATTCTCATGAAGGTTAGGGAAAGATTGGTTTGAGTTGGTACTAAATCTGAGTAACTAACTCTGTTCTATTTATTCTGGATGGTTTTCCTAAGTAGTTAATAATGAGACTGGGCCTCTCAAATATTCTTACAACACTAGGGTATAAAGGAAAGGAAAGGCATGTCTAGCCATTAATACCTTTCTAGGAAAGGTAATAATATTCTGGGAGTCTCTGAAACTGAGCTTCTTCCATCCTTTGTCAATTCTACTGGAGGAGATTAGAGAACTTACAGTCCTTTCAAGACCTAAGACCAAGTCTCCAATTTAGACATTTCTCTTCTAGTAGATACATGGCCTCACGTGACCCACCCTCCCTTCCTAAGATGGGCTGTGTCTGATCACCTTCTGTCTAACATGGTTGTTTAAACCTCCCAATAGGACCCAGAAAGTCCACCAATTCTGAGAAACTCTCATGTGTGCTCCTCTTCCTACTTCTATCTTATTTTTCCTGTAGTCGTTGATATCCTTATTATTTTCCTAGTTTACCCCAATATTACTCATCAGTGATATGATTCAAAAAGCTTACAGCCTTCCCCAGTATTGAACATAGAAGGAGCACAGTCCTCAAAACTGTCTTCACTCTGACACCAATTGCAAATTTGGGGAATCCCAGATCATTCTCTCGTTCAATGGTTTGGTAGAAGAACTCATAGTACTCACTTAAAGCTGTTACAATCTCAGTTATTGTTTATCAGAGCTAATGGATACAGATTAAAACCAACCAAGGTAAGATCACATAGGAGAGAATTCAGAAAAGTTCCAAACATGGAGCTTCCAATTGTCCCATCCCTGTGGAGCTAGTGACAGCATTACTTTTCCAGCATGACCGCACACATGGACTATTGCTAGCCAGGGGTGTTCACCTGAGCCCGGTTAGTCACCCATGTGGCTGACCTCAATCTGTAGTCCTTTGAGAGGTCAGGTTGATACCATGTGGCCTAAAGCCCCCATTCTATATTTCATTGTAGAAGTGACTCAAAGCTGTCAGTTAAACAAGACCCTTTCATCAGCTTGAGGTTTAGATGTTGCCTCCAGGGGAAAAGGGCAAAGGTCAGACCTCTTCTTGAACAGGTAAATTTGTTTACTGGACTTACCAGGACCAAATCTGGGTCAAGGTATTCCATTAAGAGTTGCAGTGTTTGAGGTGACAAGTCACATAATTGACATCTCAACCTATCCTTTTCTGTTCCACCTCATTGCAATTGCACTAAGAAGATACCAAATCTACTTCCAATAAAGGCTCTCAACTTAACTGATAACATAAAGTAACTGTACTTTACAGATTGTGCTAGTCAGCTTTCTGTTGCTGTAACAAAATACCTGAAATAAACAACTCAAAAGGAGGAAAGGCTTATTTTGACTCACAGTTTTAGACCCTTGTCACGTGGTCCTGTTGCTTCAGGCCTGTGGGGAGGCAGAGCATCATGGTAGGAATGCACAGTAGAGCAAATCTTTTTACCTATGACAGTCTGAAACAGAGAGAGAGAGAGAGAGAGAGAGAGAGAGGGAGGACAGGGATCAGAGTACAAATATCCCCTTTAAGGGCTTATCTCCAGTGACCTAACTTCCTCCCACTAGGCCTCTACTTATGAAGGTTCCCCTATCTTCCAATAGCATCACTGGCTGATGACCAAATCTTTAGCATATAGGCCTTTGGAGGACATTTAAGATCCATAAGCATAACACATATTTTCTCAGGGGGTATAAATTCAAACTTTCTATGGATCAAAAGTTCTGAAAAGAGAAAAGATGTTTATGAAGTACAGTCAAGTTAATGTGGAATTCATCCATACCATAAGGCAAGCTAGGCCACCTCTGGAGGCATCTATCTCCATCACATAGACATGTATATTATAAAATATATGTGAGGACAATAACCTTTAAATCTGTGCCACTAGACATTACCAACTACTTAAAACAAATAAACATACTTTGTGCTGAAATAGAAAATGAACTCATCATGATGTCACCTCAACTCAAGTGCTGTTACCACAGATTACTCACTAGGGAAGATGCAACAGAGACCAAAATCCCAACTAATGGGAACACTAGAGAATTCTACTATTATGGTTTGGATGTGAGGTGTCCCCCAAAACTCACATGTGAGACAATGCAAGAAGGGTCAGAAAATGACTGGGTTGTGAGAGCCTTAACCCAATCAGTGAATTAAGCCCCTGATAGTGATTAACTAAGTGGTAACTGAAGGCTGGCAGGGTGTGGCTGGAGGAGGTGGGACATTGGAGGCATGGCTTTGGGATATATATTGTATCTGGCAGGTGAAGTCTTTCTGCTTTCTGATCATTATGTGAGCTGCTTCCCTTTGCCACACTCTTCTGCCATGATATCCTGCCTTACCTTGAGCCCTGAGGAATGGAGCCGGCCACTTATGGACTGAGACTTCTGAAACCATGAGCCCCTAAATAAACTTTACCTCCTCTAAAATTTTTCTGGTCAGATATTTTAGTCACAGCAGTGACTAAAATAAAAATCTGACTAAAACATCTACCAATAGGAATGCCACATGCCCCACTCACTCCCCAATTACCAAATGTGTGCCAGCTCTCAGAATTCAGTAACCAAATGATTTTGCTCATTTATTTAGCACCACATCAGCAATATAGATCACCTAAAAAGATGAATTACCTGTGGTTAATACAAACAAACAAAAAAAAGAAGACCACATTCATCTCCAAAATATCTATATCTGGGAGAGAACATGATAAAGGTAAAATATATAAAGAAGGTTTTTTAAAAAGGCAACAAAGAAAAATCACTATAAAAATTGGACACAAATTTGGAAGATTACAAATTCCTCATTAAGACTTAAAACCTCACTGACTCTTAAATTGGAAAAAAAAGAACATGAGTATAGTAAAATTTTCAAATAGCAATTGAACAATTGAAAGGTAGTAAGTAAAAGCTCTCTGTTCACTGTAGTTTCAATTGTATATCTGTTGTTTCAATTTTACTTACCTCCCTTCACCCCAGCACTATTAATAGTGTTTTTGAGTTCTGTCTGAGAAAGCATCCTCTGCCCACCACAGCCTCTCTGCAGCAGGTCAGGCCATCAGAGAGCAGCATTTGTGCTCCTTTCCGAGAATTCACTTTTGCCAACCTGCCCCTTGCCCTGATGCAGTCAGCCTAGCTTGAGTGTCATACATGAAGTGAGGACCAGGATAGCATGACTGTGTTGCTGTACAAATATTGTTCATTGATTCACACAGGAAGACCTGTGAGAGAAATTTGTCTCTGGTCTCTCAGAATTGGGAATGGTTGAGTTTCTCCAGAATTGTTTTTGTCTAAAGTGCTGTATAGTTGCTATGGTTACCAGATAAAGTATCCTAAAACTTAATGTGTAAAATGATCATATATTTTGTACATGAATTCCTTGGGCCAGGAATTCCAACAGAAAACTGTGGGATGGCTTGTCCCTGCCCCATAATGGCTTGGATTTCAGCTGGAAGACTCAAAGGGTAGGGACTGGAATCTTTTGGAGACTGTCTCTTGTCTGATGATGGTTTTGGCTGGGAAGTCAGCTGGAGTGTTGGCTGGAATATTCATGTTACTTCTCCATATGTTCTGGGATTCCTTACACATGGTGGCTGGGCTCTAGCTGTAAGTGGGGATGGGAGAAGGGAAAGAGAGAAATAGGGACAAAATTGTATCATATTTTATGACCTAGATGTGGATGTGATATAGTAGCATTTCTTTCTTTTTTTTTTTTTGATTTTTCTTTTTTTTTCTTTTTTCTTTTTTTTTAATTTAAATGCATTTCGAGTCTATTCTTGCTAAGGTGGCCCCAAAGTCATTCCCAGGTTCAGTGGGAGGGAAAATAGAGTCCACCACTTGACTGGGAGTAGCAAAGTTCATGAGGGATTGGAGACCCTCAGGTACCAGTGTTTCTGTTTTTGGAAAATATGATTGGCCATAAGATCCTTGGATATGCAGTCCACTCTACATAATAATTAGAAATCCCAGAGGCAAACAGGCCCACCACAATAAGCATAAAGGACTTCATGCCCTGCCTGTGTGCACAAATCTCACTCTGGCTTCACATTGCTTTCCTTATCTTATTTCCTCTTGGTTTTATTTTCTCATTTCTTACTTTATCTTGTGATATTTTATGTAACTTTCTAAATCACTATAAATAATTGTGGGAGAAAACTAAGATTACAAATTAAATAAAATGGAACTTTAGGAAAGAAGTATGTCTAAGTACCAAATTAATTTCAACAGGAAGAATAAGACTATGACATTCAGGATTCAAATCTCAACAAATACTCTCTGATATCTAAATTTTAATCTTAATTTACATTGACTTGGAGTGGAAACCCAGAAGAGTAATTCATTTTTCAAATCAATTTTCTGATCTCTACAACGACATAGTTTTGATTTATCATACTGGAAAGTATGTTAAATAAGTGAATTCACTTCATATTTGTTGAGCAGTTTGGAAATATGAATCTCAAATGGTTTTGCTAAACTTATTTCATCCACTTAAAATATTTTGTAGTGCAACACTTAAAAATAAATACACTTTTTTCTGAAAAGATATGCTAAGAATTTATTAAGATTCTTGGCATAGCTTTTTACAAAGAAGATAATACTATTTAATTTTTCAATGAAATAATTATGTAGTCTTCCTATCTTTTCCACTACAGATGAGATATTGTGTAATTCTCTGATGGCATAATTAACATTTTATTGGACACATCTATATCTGGGATTCCTTATCTATGAAGAGCAATGAGTTTTATTAAATCTGCCATCTACCATATTAGATTTATTATAACCGAATTTCATTTTGCTTCATTTGTTTAGTGCACTAATTCTGGGCTGCAAAACCAATTTACTCCTCTGTATATAAATTGATTATTTCATGAAAAGGTAGTCACTTTAACTATTAAATGCAGAATTTACCATAATACAGATTGCAATTGCTAAGTTAGCCACACCTAAATAAGGAAACTAAAATGTAATTGTTTTGGAAAAGAGGTTAATTTAACAGCTTTGTAATTGTTTGTCATAGATATTGAACAGTGTAACTAGAAATTCACAGCAACAGAATGCTGCAATAGATTCATTAATGTTCTTTTAAAAATGAATATAAATATATGTGGTACACTGAGTCTTTTATAACTTTTCTATAGAAACTAGAATTAATTACTTAAGGATTTTCTGATCTTTTGGGGTAAGTTTTCGAGCAATCAATTAAGTCATACAAAGTTTTTGGAATGGTGATCACATGACTTGCTAATAACCACCATAACATATCAGGTTATTTTTCTTTTGGCACACTGTTGTGGTCTAAATGTTTATGTCTCTCCCAAATTTCTATTGCAACAACCTCCATTGCAGTGGTATTAGAAGAGCAGCCTTTTGCCAGTTGTGGTGGCACATGACTGTAATCCCAGAGGCTCAGGAGGCTGAAGTAGGAGGATCACAAATTCAGCAACTCAGCAAACCCTAAGCAACTTAGTGAGACACTGTCTCAAAATTTAAAAAAATAAAAATAAAAAGGGCCAGGGATGTGGCTCAGTGGTTAAACACCCCTAGGTTCAATTTCCATTACCTCCAAAAAAGAAGTGAGCCTTTTGGGAAGTTATTAAGTTGGAGGGCTCCACCCTTGTGAGTGGAATTAATATCCTTATAAAAGAGGCTTGTGAGAGTTTCCTGACCCTTCCACCTCTTCTGCCATGACACTATGAGGTCACAACATTTGTCACTTTTTGCCCCCTTCCACCATATGAGGAGGCAGCAAGAAGGCACCATCTTGGAAGCAAAGAGCAGCCTTCGCCAGACACTCAATCTGCCAGTGCTTTGATCTTGGATTTCCCAGACTCTTGGACTTGTGAGAAAATAAATTTTTTTTTCTCTGTACATTAACCAATCTCAGATATTTTGTTATAGCAGTACAGATTAAGACATACATCTTTTATTTTCCTTCCTTGTTGAGTTTGCTTCTACTGCCTTGGAGTGCTCTGCTACTTCTCCACTCTGGACCCTACAGTGGGAGTTCTACCCAGATTTCAGTGCCTAGATCTGATACCAATAATTGCAGTATATTTTTGATTTCCTCCAAGGTGGATGCTCTACTTCAATTTGCACTTGAATGATAGTTTTCATTAATGTATCCTTGCCTTAGTGTTTTTGTAATTATTTGTCATGTGCAAATAGCCTGCTTCAAATTTCCCCTATATTATGAGTTCTTGGTGGAAAGAGTTAAAGAAAAATTTATTTATCCCACTTTTTCTTTTCTTTCTTTCCTTTTTTATTTTGGTACTAGGGATTGAATTTAGGGGCACTCAACCACTGAGCCACATCTCCAGCCCTATTTTCTAAAAATTTTATTTAGAGACAGGGTCTCACTGAATTGCTTAGTACCTTGCCATTGCTGAGGCTGGCTTTGAACTTGTGATCCTCCTTTCTCAGCCTCTTGAGCTGTTGGGATTATAGTACCATTGTGCCTGGCTTATTTATTTTTGAACGCTAGTGAGGTGGATTTTATTTTGGGGGATAGGAGGGCATGGCAAAAGTATAGATACCACTGCAGTGGGGTCTTGTAGTTGGGGAGAGAGATTGGGCTGAATTCTGAATACAGTTGAGCAAGTGGAAATTTATAGCCAAGAAGGAGGGTTCAGGGAAGTGGATGAAAAATTGCTAAGAGGAAACATTAGGGCTAAGGGAAATTCTGGCTAAACCCTAATAGGATTCTCACTAAAGACAGGCCAGGATGATCAGACATCTCCTAGGAGATGGTAGGGGATGAGGAACCTGAACAGATATTAAGCATGGGGGTTTCTTGCTAACATGACTTAGTAGGTTTCTTTACAAAAACTAGATTTTCACAAATTGGCCTGGGAGCAGATTCAGGGGCCTGATTAATTTTGGTCAAGTGAGGAGTCTGTCAGAAGTGTCATGTCTTATGCATTATTGTATCCCCCACTGCACTTACATCAGGCTGTCCACATAGAAGGCACTCAAAAATATCGACTGCATTGAATTACAAACCATGGTTTGTGAGTTCATGAAGCTGATGTGAAAATGTGAACTCAAGTCATTATATGATGTTAACTGTTATGGTCTCTGAGTCTACTCTGTCTTGCTGGATGAGTGTGTGCATGTGTGTGTGTGTGTGTGTGAGAGAGAGAGAGAAAGACAGAGAGAGAGAGATGTTGGTTCTAAACAGTTTGTAAATATTTTTCTTTCTCTATCATATTGACCTGAATCTGCTCCATTATAATGTAATATCTTATATCTCGACAACAATCCTTTTTCCCTCCCTTAAAATATGTATAAAAGCAAAAACTGACTCAGAATAACCAGATATGTTTGACAGATAGGCACAATTCAACCTAGAGAGAATAAATCCTTCACAGTATTCTCCCATCTAACACAGTTCACATTCTCCTTCAATTTTCTAAACAAATTACCATGGATTTTATTTCAACTGAAAAAGAAGCTGCTAATGGAAGCATTTCACAGTCATTCCAAATACAAAAATTCTCAAACCTGAACTAGATTCATACAATTTGCAGGCTAGCAGATAATAATGTTTTAGCTCCTTCATTTCCAGAGAAAGAAAATGAGGACTATGGAACCTCAGTTTGTAGAACAATGTTTTTTTTTTTTTTTTTTCTTTGTTTCTTTTGGTACGAGGGATTGAACCCAGGGCACTGTACCACTGAGCCACATCCCCAGTCCTCTCTAAAAATTATTTTTATTTTGAGCTGGGAATATAGCTCAGTTGGTAGAGTGCTTGCCTCACATGCACAAGGCCCTAGGTTCAATCCCCAGCACCACACACACACACACACACACAAAACAGTTAAACAAAGTTTTTTTTTTTTATTTTGAGACAGTCTTGCTGAGTTGCTAAGGGCCTTGCTAAGTTGCCGAGGTTGGCTTTGAACTTGCCATCTTTCTGCCTCAGCCTGCTGAGTGCTGCTGGGATTACAGGTATGTGCAGCCATGTCTGGCTCTCTGGATTTGTTTTGTTTCATTTTGCTTTGTTTTGTTTGTAAGGCTGGGGATCAAATCCAGGGCCTCACACATTTTATAGGCAAATGCTGTGCCACTGAGCTATATCCCCAGCCTCTAGAACAATTCTTATTTCATAGAGTCTGTTATGGCTTGGATCTGGAATGTCCCCACAAAAGTTCATATTCCTGAAAGTATCATGTTCCCCAATGCAGTAAGGTTCAGAGATGGGGTTTTTAGGCAATGATTGAATCACAAGGACTCTAACCTCATGACCTCATCAGTGGACTTATCCATTGATAGCTTGATGAACTATTCTAAATGGTAGGACCTAGTTGGAAGAAGTGAGGAAGTAGGTCACTGGGGGCATGTCCTGGAAGGATTTATCCCTACTACCCCATTTCACAGCTGTCATGAGTTGAGCAGATTTCCTTTGCTATGACCTTTGCCATGATGTTTTTGCCTTCGAGCCATCTGACCATGGACTGAACCTCTAAAACCATGAGCCAGAATAAATCTTTCCTCCTCTAAGTTGTTCTTGTCAGGTATTTTGGCCACAGAAACAAAAAAGCTGACTAGCACAGAATGTATTGTGTACCTGCTATTTACCCTAAAACATTATGGCCCTAATATAAAGTCTGAGTTCAATACAAATATGATCATTGTCTTTTCATGAAGATTTCTACTGTACACTGATTCATATGGCTTTGTTAGTGTCTCTCACTTATTCCATTGCTCTGAAACAGCCTATTCAAAGATAATAAGGCATGTATTTTCAGTTTCTTAGAGGTGAAAGATTTCCAAAGTCTTTGTGTTTCAGGAAGAGTAAAATATATAAATAACAACATTTTTAAAAGTTTATTTCTTCTTGTGATATCACCTTGCTTAATTATAGTAGTAGC